>JAWPHD010004471.1:0-187209 GCA_037043455.1 Cyrtodaria siliqua | reverse complement strand
TGTATGTTGCGAAACATATACATGTATTTTGGATTGGTAATCCGATGCTCTAGCTACATACTGTGCTTGCTGGATGGTGACAATAGAACGAATTTGATGGCTATCTGTCATAATGGGCCCACTTCGGGTCGAAACTATATTGGATAGATAACTAACCGATATTGTACTGATGATGGATAGTAATGCTATGGTCACAAAGATCGGCCGGTATCCGGGGATAGGGGGTAATCGGGAGTACACCGCTGGTTTTGGCCATTTTCCCACATCGGACAACACCGGTCAAAAAATTTGTCACACATCATTTACATAAATGGCACCGTCCGGAGGCCATGCGGAGGCCGTCCGAAGACCGTCTGGTAATCGTACGGCGTCTGTTTCCAAAGAGAAATTTTTTGGGGGCCGGCGAGGCAGTGAATACCGACCGAACATCTAATACTAATCGGCCGATTATCCTATGATGTCCGGGCGATAACCGGCCTATTCACCGGACATCGTACGAATATCGCCCGAGTATCCTACGGACAACGAACGATGCCAATCGGAACTCTTCGCCAATTTCCGTACTCGGGAATAGTGGCTCGGAGAGTATTGGGTGCCGCTCAATGGTTTTTTGCATCAAAATGCAGCATTTGGTTCGGTTTTCGATTGTAGCTCTCCGCAAAATAGTGCTCTTCTATATAATGTTGTATTGATGAAAATATTGCAGATAAGTGAGTGATTTTGATCAATTTCTTGATATTTTATCGCTATGACCGATAAATTATACTTTTTAACAAAATAAATCCCGTAGTTGAAATCAAGACGTTTCGGCCCCAAACAGTTCGTTCGGTCCCAAACAGTTCGTTCCATATAATGACTGACAGTTTGGAAGCATTTGTTGAGTTTTCCAAATATATACTTTAATATTACGGTTGAATTGAAGGGAAAGGAGGAAGAGACATTGTAATTATGATTATATCATATTATGGGAGTGATTGTTTACCGTTTTGTCAGTCGAGAGTGATATGTCAGCTGCATGCATATATGAACTTGATATTGTATCAGTAAATCAATTAATATAACTCTAAACAAAGAAAGATATGACTCATGAAGTCCATACTGACGTCCATGGCGTCCATGGTACTTGATATATTGTTAAATTACGCTTATATGGTCTGCAAGTATATATTTTTTCTCCAATCCACAGACATTAGGGTACACCTTTGACATGAGGGTTAGTTTATTGCAAGATATAGATCTTATACATATATCATCTAGTGAAAACATTCCAGATATCATATATTTAATATAAACAATTAAATATGAAAATAGTTTATTTAACACTATGTGATCAATGATTACATCATTTTATTTTATAAGGGCTTCTTGAAGCATCAAACATTTTTAAAATGTTTAAATTTCAATCGGAGGCTCTAGTGTGTTTTACAAAAGATGGTTTACAGGAGGAATAACTTTTATCAATGACATTTTAAACAAAAATGGAAATCTTTATTCATACATAGAATTGAATGAACAGTCCAATTTTCTTGAATATGAAGGTATTATAACTGCTGTCTGGAATTATTTGGCAAACCTGAATATTGTGCATCTAGCCTGTAACAGCCAAACCCTATTCGTCCACTAATCCTATCCTTAATTCTACAAAATGAGAAAGGATGTCGAAACATATATGACATCATGATTAGAAATAATCCCAAAGCATTAAGTAAATCCAAAAATGAAGAAATGTTCCAAACTTTGAATTTGAAAGATTATATGCCTTACCTTAGTTATAATATAACAAAAGATCCTAAGTTACCTTGGTTTAATTTAGAATCAACCATAGGATATTTGGAACAAATTACCTTTTATCTAAAATAAATATTATTAATAACGATATGTGCAGCTTTTGCAAAGATACACCAGAAACTATCCAACATCTGTTTTGGAACTGTGGAGCAGTCAAAGAATTCTGGTCAAAACTTCAAACTTATCTTACAGAAAAATGCAATACAGCATTCGTAACTTTAACAGAAACAGATATTTTTATTTGGAAATAGTAAATTTAATACTGTTTTGAGCAAAATCATCATGCAAGCAAAACTTTACATTTATCGAAACAAGATGCAACGTCAAATTCCACAGCTTAACCTTTTTAAAACGTATATAATATCTTTATACAAAGTTGAGAAACTAATCGCAAATAACAACTTAAAAATGAATACGTTTGAAACCATGTGGAGTCAATGCCTTGCTAGTATCATGAGTATAGAGACAATTTACTTTGTTGATTTTTCCAGTATCAACTGTAGCAAATAAACTTAATGTTTTCTTTCTGGGACATGCAAAGCTTAGCTTACTAATTAGAAATAACATACCCTTGCTTATATCTTGATCTTCCTTAATCAACCTTCTTGTTTTTTATAGAAAAAAAAAATAAATTTGGAAGTTGTGTATATTAATCCTTTAAAACTATCCTAAAACATTGTCCTTTGATAATGGATTTATATACAGATATATTACACAGTTTGGGTTATTATTTTTTTTCTCTTTCCAAAAACATAATATGAGAAAAAATCAGTGTAGCATGAAACAATGTTTATTTTTGATACTTTAACATTAAAATTATCTGTGTAAAGCAAGTCTGTATGTATTGACAATGTGGGTTTTACACCGGGTTTTGAAACAAAAAATAATTTCTTTAGGGCTGGCATGGCGCAGTCGGTAGCGCGGCGGATTTGTAACCGGAGGCCCCAGGTTCAATCTTCCGTGGCGCCACTGAGTTTCGTCGGCGTGTTCTTGACCAAGACACTTTCCGTTAGCCTCGTCCGACGGATGGGGACGTAAACCGGGCAGTACCGTGTATCGGTCTATCCTCCGAGCACGTTAAAGAACCATAGGAATCTATTTAATAATAAGAGTAGGGCACGGTTCTTGGATTCCTATGTATCCTTCCCCTCTCTCTGGGGCAGCCTAAATAACCTATACTGTGTTGATGAGCCGTTAAACAACATTCGTTTCAATTCAATTCATACATTTATTATTGTTTTTTCCCCATAACCTAGCACTAGTCCTTCATAATAAGACTTTGCATTTTGTATACCGTATTTCACATTTTTTGTCTCTTTTTTTTGTCTTTTTATTTTTTAACTTTTTTTTTATTTTGCCTAAATGCGAACAGTAGTCAATATGAAAAAATAAAGATCACAATAATGAAGATTAAACGTGAAAAAAGCTACTGTATGATATCTAAAAATGGATATATATTTACATAATTGTTATAAACTTCCATTCTTGGCATTGATCTCATTGACTGAAGCGCCCAGTGAAAAGATGGAGTTATTATTTTTCAACATTTCAATTAAAGACACACCCGGTTAAAATGAGATACCGGTAATAAATATAATAACAGTCGTGAAAGAAAAGAATGTAGTTAGAAGAGTTTATGGATGTGTAAACGTCTTGAAAACTGGTCGACATCACATGTTAGGTTTCATCCTGCGCTAAAACGACCACTCGTTAAGTCTCTGTTTGGCTACCAAGATTTAAAGGGCAAAGGTCATAAAAAAAAGAGAAGAATATGGACAAAAGAGGGCCTAAGGGAAGATTTTTGTAAATATTTGGTAAACATATTTAAAAAAGACCTATTATTGTAGCAAAATAACATTGTTTTTCATTTTAAGACCAAAGGGTAATATAATAGGGCCTTGAAGATGAGAATTGAAAAGAGGGCCTCAGGGAAGATAATTTTATCAACTGGGCGACTGTCTTCTAAGAGCATTCAATGCATTACAATATTAGGTAAAATATTTTATAAGAGGCTCATTATTGCAAAACCAAACGAGGTAAACGGCTTTCAAAGACGAAAAGAGGGCCTCATGAAAGATTTTATTGCTAAATGGGCCATTGTCTTGTAATAGCTTCTTTCCCTCGTGGTCGTTTCCAGACATGCTGTAACTTATGATATTCGATTGTTTAAATTGAATTTGATTTCATTGAATTAAATTCAAAAGTTAGAAATACTAGAAATGCTTAATCCAGCTCTTTTTCCAAACAAATTTTTACTCCCACCAGGATTTGAACCTGGGTCCTCTACCCTCAAAGGGTAGATGTGTTTACCGATTACACCATAGAAGTGGTACATGTTTGTACTAAGAGCAAATGAACAAAAAAATAAAACTGAAGTTTCTAATTTCACAGCAAAGTAGTTAAACTAGATTTAGCCCTGGCAACAGGGATTCATTTTGAATTCCAAACAATTTGACGAAGGATCAACAAAGTCAGTATCACTTATTGCAAATACAAATTAAGGCAAAACTTACCGATTATAACACCATTTTAACCGATAATTTTGATCGGCAATTGGCTACTAATGACAACCCTGACGCCTATTTGTTGTGCTTATAATATAAAGCAAATATAAATATGTGCCTAATAAATACATAATTTTATATATGCAATTAATATAACATTTAAGCATGAAATGATTTAGATGTGAGTTGGCTGATGGGAGTCATCTGACAGATAGCTGGCAACATCCGTAAGATGAGGGTCATCAACATGAACCTGGTGGTTCAGTAAATCGGTTGGCTGGTTGTTTGAATGATTTACGTCATTTTTAACACATGTTAGGCCATATATGATCATCGATATCATCCATGGTGGGGGCACACCACTTTTTCCTGGGTAGAAATAGTAGTGTATATCTTCTGCCCATCTGAAAGGACATGCTTTTTTATTTATTCCAACTCGCAGTGAGAGAGGCGAGGTTTCAAACCATCCAAGCCATGGATGCAGTAAATCGGTTTCAAACCATCCAAGCCACGGATGCAGTAAATCGGAATCAACCTTCTCAGCACATTAAACATTTAGGGCACTGCTCCCCGATTCAGATGTAACCTTTCTTAATTTTTTTTGGGCCCATTAACTTCTAGGTATGGTTACAGGGCCGTCGATCTGCCGATTTTGCGTCCGGTAACCGGACGCATTCCCCCCTCCAAAAAATATGTTTTTTTCTCCCATTTCAGACTCAAAATTCCCCCCTGAAAAAACAAAACAAAAAAACAAAACTTCTGGTACGTAAAATATTGAGTACGAACTGTATTTAATACAAATATATAAAATGTGTAACCTGTTGCTATAAATACTAAAATAATTTCCTCTGCTTTAACAAGGGCTTGCAACCTTCTACTAGATACGTATCATACGTTGTATCTGTAGGCAGCATTAAAAAAAATTAGTGACTGTTCCGTTCATTTGTTTTGTACAATTTAGACAGAATTAATTTGGTGCATATAGTATATATAAACCATCACGGTCCCTTTCAGCATCAATCCACGTATATAAATGATGTCACGGTCTCTTTCAGCGTAAATCCACGTATATAAATGACGTCACCGTCTCTTTCAGCTTAAATCCATGTAATAAATGACGTCACCGTCTCTTTCAGCGTAAATCCACGTGTATAAATGACGTCACCGTTTCTTTCAGCGTAAATGAACATATAAATGATGTCACCGTCTCTTCCAGTGTGAATCCACATATAGTAACTTCACTGTTAATTTCAGGATGAATTTGCATATAATAACTTCACTGTTTAATATTTCCAGGGTAAATTTGCCGCATATATATATATATATATTAACTCTCAGTGTTAATTTCCGGGTAAAAATTTGCATATATAGTAACTTCAGTGTTAATTTCAGGTGAATTCAGGGACTTCTCTGTTAATTTCAGGATAAATTTGCATATATAGTAACTTCACTTATCAATTTTAGAAAAAATAGTCAATAGAAAGAATAAAAATAAAAATATAAGAACGATTTTAAATGCATGGGTTGACATTAATTACTGTAAACAGTATCAAAGATAGAATTATGAAATGAATGTTTTACTGCATTTTTTCTCAATTTAAAAAAAAACACGCTTGCGACGGTATGTGTTATGTTCCTAAACTATATAAAAAAATCCACATATATAAATGACGTCGCTGATCCTTCAGTGTAAATCCACATAACAACGTCACTGTCGCTTTCAGCGTAAATCCGCATGTTTAGAATCTTCGGTCAATTTCCGGATAAATCCATCGTATAAATAATTTCACTGTCTCTTTTTGTGTAAATCCCACTAAATAAACAATTTCAACATTCCTTTTAGTATCAAGTCGCAGTGATAAACCATGTCACTGTCTCTTTCAGCGTAATTCCGTCTGTACAAATGATTTCACCGTCACTGACTTTCAGTGTTAATCCACACATATTATTAATAACTTCAATGTCACTTTCTAGATTAATCCACATGTATAAATAACTTCTACTTTTTATTTTCTGTTTTAAATCTATGTATTTAAATATATCAATATAACGTAAGACCCGTTTAAGGAATTTTCACAGACGGGGGTGTTCCTGGTGGTGTTCCTTGTTGTTCCAGGCAGTGTTCCCTTTATTGCGAGTTTCTTTTTCCCATATCCCTGTGCCACTAAAGCAAGTCTCCACTCCTCAAATGACGACTCTACCAGGGGTGTCATTAAGAGGTGGGAGGCGGGGATTTCTCCCTGCTACTTTGACTGTTCTCCCTGGCTACTATAAATACTTTTACTAGTATTTTATACAAGTATCAATAAAAATACCCGGCTATTCTGCTCTGGGTGTCGCTTACTTATAAAGGTAATGACACCCCTACTCTACCGTGCCCTGTATATATTGGTGGGGCGTATGATCAGATCATTGATACCATGAATCATTGATACCATGATCATGATGCCCAAGGGCCATGGCATGTGCTCGCACTTTATTTAGTTTTAGATGAAGAAGAGGTTAAACTCTTATAAATTAAGAAGCGCCCACGTTTGACGGGAATCACCATATTGTTTACCTTAGTATGAATACATTATTATATCAGGAATCTCTATGAATACTCCCTGATAAAACAAATAAATATGTACCGCATTTTCGGAACTTGCCAGCAGTCGCCATTTTGTTTATCTTATAATTGAAGAGGTCGCTACTGCAGAGTTGTCGTTTCTTGAAAATAGTTCAATATGGCCTCGAGTACTCTCCGAGTCGGATTCCCGAGTGACGGAATCCGACGAGGCAGTTCCGATTGGAACGATGCTTGTACCAGGCCCGGCCGAATGTCGGGCGATTGTCGGGCGGTGTGATGGCCGATGGCTACGTCTTCGGTCAAGAGGTATATAATGGCCGCCCTACCTGTCATGGTAAAAACGTTACGATGGCTGCACCAAGAAGACTACGACTGGCGATGCTGGAACAGGAATTGGCGCAAGCAAGACTTCAACACAACATGATACTGGCGGCGCTGTTAGACGAGGCCGAGAGGGAGCGACAGAGGGCCCCGAGGAGAAAACGGAGGTGGTGGGTCCGCGAGTGGATCCTGCGTAGACCGCTGTTTGGCCAGTACGAGACGTTGATGCGGGAGCTCGAGAACGAACACGCCAGCGACTTCAAGTCATACCTACGTGTGGAGCCGGCACTTTGGCACGAGCTCCTCGACAGAGTGGGGCCCCGCATTACCAAGAGCCAAAAGTAATTATACTGTGAAATTGTGAAATTATTGTGACTTGTACCTATTTTTGCAAACATGTGCTTTAAAAAATATTTTATTATGCATGATTTTAATTATATTTTACCACCTTCTTGTGTTGCAGGTGCCGAGCCCCTTTGGAGCCTGGCCTCAAGCTCGCCATCACACTGAGATACCTTGCCACGGGAGCCAGCTACCGAGACTTGGCGTTCGCGTTCCGCGTCGCCCACAACACCATCTCGCTCTTCATCCCTGAGGTGTGCCAGGCGATCTTTGAAGAGTACCAGGCTGAGATGTGGAACACTCCCCAGACCCCAGACGAGTGGCGACCAGTGGCCGAAGGGTTCCGAGACAAGTGGAACTTCCCGCACGCCTACGGGGCCATCGACGGCAAGCACATCGCCATCACGAAGCCGGGCAAGACTGGGTCGCTGTACTACAACTTTAAAGGCTTCTTCTCCATCGTCATGCTGGCTGTTGTAGACGCTAATTACAAGTTCATCTGGGCCGACGTGGGGGCCCCCGGCTCATCTTCGGACGCCGGGATATTCAACCGATCCCGCCTGGAGCCGGCTCTTCGCCTGGGTACCCTGGGTCTACCCCCGCCCGAACCCCTTCCCAACGACGACAGAGACATGCCCTTCTTCATGATCGGGGATGACGCGTTCCCGCTGAGGACGTATATGATGAAACCGTACTCCCACCGCTACCAGACAATCCCCGAGCGCATCTACAGCTACAGGTTGTCGCGGGCCCGGCGTGTTGTGGAGAACGCGTTCGGCATCCTGGCCCGCCGCTTCAGATGCCTGCTGACCACCATCCAACTCAAGCCCCGCAACGTCGTCAAGGTTGCAAAGGCCTGCATGACGCTCAACAACATTATGAGGACCCGCTACCCCGGCCTGCAGAACCCGGACCTCGACCGGGAAGACGACCAGATGCAACTTGTGCCCGGGGCGTGGCGGGACGACGCTGTGATGCAGGATGTCGAGGCAGAAGGACGGGGCCCCAGGACGACCCAAGCTGGCAAGGAGCAGCGCGCGTACTTTAAGAACTATTTCATGAGTCCGGCCGGCAGTGTCCCGTGGCAGCATGTGGCGATACAACAATGACTTTGTGTATTACTTTCATTGTGACAGACACTTTCATTACATTCCTATTTTACTATGTCCCATGCTTGTAATAAATATGTTTGCTATATTTGTATCATTCCATGAAGTTGTTGCATTGAAATAAAATATTTTTTTCATAAATATGAAACATTTCTTTTGTACTTTCTTGTGTGTTAACACTAATAAAACACTAATAAAAGGTATACACTTAAAATACATTGGTTTGAAATAAAATAAAGAAACCTTTAAAGAAATATAACGGTTTTAAAAATTAAAATAAAAATCTGGACTGAGAAATAAAACAGCATAATTCTAATATCAATCATTGTGATTGTCTTAATAAAAAGTAATTTCACTAGTTAAATTTGGGGGACATATAGAGCAATCCCCAGACTTTGACTGTCATTACATTTTTTAAAAAGAAGAGCCAAATACATAAAGCAAAGTCTTTTCAGTTATTATTTTAGACTTTGTACGAATTTGACCTTTAAAACATTTCACCTTTGTTTTTTTTAGATGACCTTTATTATTTCTATTGTAAAATTGACCTTACTATTTGCTTTTTTTTTCTTTGTTATTGGACCGTTTATAACAACTTTATTGTATACAAGGCAAAACAGACACATAAATTATTTTAAGACCCAGGATTTTTTATTAAAACTCAAAGCACATTCTTTTAATATGCACAGTCGCATGGTAATATAACATAAACATATCCAACGTCAATGGTAATCACATCAATAGATGCACATATAAAGTAATCACAAAAGTCACAGATCCCTGGCCATATCCTTGTCCATATCCCTGTCCATATCGTTATCCGAGTCGGACACATGGCTCACATGGCTCCTCTGGTTCGAGTCTATAACTATGTTGTGCACATCGTCGGAGGGGTGGAGTGTCCTCTGCGTATCCTGAAGCAACTGTGACAGGGACTCAGTGGACTGTCTGGACTGCTGAGCGGGGGGCGTGTCCAGGCCTGAAGTACGCGTCGGGAGCGAGCTGCCCAAGGGTGACGTCATGGTGTCAGCTACGGTCCATGCCTGGTTCAGCAACGAGGCGTTCGGCGAAGTCCTTAACAGCAGACTGTCAAAGGAGGTGGCAGCTGGCGCAGGGGCCGAGTGGGCACGAGCTGGATACTGAAACATAGTAACATAAAAACATTACTACAGTGCAAAAGAAGACTATAAGTGTTAGGCATAAAATGTTCATATTGTAAAATAACTGCAATGAGATGTACTGTACAATGTAAAGAGCTTAGAAAAACATACCTGTAGTTGTGTGGCATACTGCTGCTGCTGCTGCTGGTGGCCCCGTGGAGGGATGGCAGAGAGGGTGATGTACTGTTGCTGCGGCAACAAGGTCGGCAGCTGCGGCTGTGCTAACGGCTGTGGCTGTGGCTGTGGCTGCGGCTGCGGCGTGGGCTGGACCTGCCCCGAGATGTACCGCATGGCCAGCGCGAAACTGTCGGCCTGATACTGGCGGTACAGGTTCTCGGGGATCTCCGACTGTATGCTGACTAGCCAGTCAGCCCACGCCGCACTATCTGGCTTCTGGGATGCCTCCCGCATAGCCTGCACCTGTGAACAGAACATGAGCATTGCATTTAATAGTAAATACAAAAAAACTTGCATTCAAAAGTAATGGGATGTAAGTATAAGACAATGCTCAATGTGGCAATTTTATCATGTATTTACCTTCTCCTACGCCTGCTTGGCTGACTCGGCACTCTTCTCCAGAAACTTAAGGAGCACTTCCTGCACAACCGAGGACTTCGCTGAGGGCTTGGCTGAGGACTTGGACTTTGAAGTACCCCTGGAAGTGCTGGGAGCTCCCTCATCTGCCGCCACCGACACCGACACCGACGCCGACTCCACGTCCGACCCAGACTCGTCACCGCCCTCAGCCCCGGCAATCTGAAACATCAGCAAGCAAAAAATGAAAATGAGTTAATACCAATTGTCCATTCAGTATTATCTATTGTGAAATATTGAAATATTTATGAAAGAGGTAAACTCGACAAATTCTGCTTGCAGATGCTTACCTTTCCGCACGTGTCTGTCTTGGAAGTACGGGGCCTGTAGAAGGGGTCCAAGAACGAGTATCCGTGCACCTTCAGATGCTGGAGGGGCGTCAGGACCTTGGCTGCACCAGACCCGCTCGGTGTCGTCTTGACCGCATTCTTGAGCTTGAAGTGGTCTGTTCGCATGTTCGTGAAGTGGCGCGTTTTTTTTTGAATAAAATGTATAAATTCCAAAATTAATATACGTCATGTTTGGTACCAAAGTTGTTGTCATTCTATTGCCAATATCATGTTGTCATTTTTTTCCAATAGGTTGAATTGCTTGATAAAAAGGATAGAGGTGTAAAGTAAAATTTTCATAGTGTATAAAATTCATAATATTTTCTTTTGCGACTGAGTATTATATACTTTAATTCATTATTATCATAATCAAAAAACGTTTTGAACATATGTTTTGCCTGTTTTAATCAGTGTCCCCTCAGTAAGAACAATATGATAAATGCAATTTGCCCCTTTCAAACTGTACATTGCATTTAATGATTTATTCATTCTTCTTATTAGTATTATTGAGGCCCACAGGAGGATGGAAGGGGTACATCTTCCGTTGTTCCCTGAAAATATGAGTCAGTGTTCCCAACAACTATTTTGCTTTGTTCCCCAACATTATTTGTCCAATGTTCCCCTGTTCTCTAAAAGTATTTTTAATGTTTAAAAGATTTGCTAATGTTCCCCAAAATTCATTCTGTCCTACAGTAATTATAGCTGCAACACTGTCATCACAAAGATATTGTTTGAAATGTTAACTTTTTGTGATTTTTTTTTAAATATTAAAACTAGATGTTAGAATTTTATTTCCTGAAAAGTCATGTTCCATTGTTACCTAAAAATATGTGTCTGTTCTCTTTTCCCCTGAAAATAACAGCCATTGTTCCCTTGTTCACCAAATATAAATGGCCATTTCCCCCAAAACCCCTGAGAGGACCACTTATTGAGTTGCTTTCAATTTGACATGTTATTTGTATTGTTCTTTCATTGAGTTTTATTTGTTTAAAATTTACTTTCACATTTTCTGTGCTCGCCTCAAGGTTTTACCTTAGTTCATATTAGCCGTTGGTTACCGAGAGTGCTTTCGGTAACTGATGGGAGAACCCTGAACGGACCCATTAAAATGCGGATATTTTTTTATGGCTCCCATCGACTTACTCTGGTGTGGTTATTTTGGTCAGTTTATGAACAACTAAATTGCTTAAAATATCTATATCATATGTCACCAATGATAAATGTGTCCTCTATTGCCAGGTGACTAGAAAAACGTTATAGCGATTACATTCAATTCACACGAACGTGTAAATAACACAAATCACCTAAATAAAAAAATGGCTAACGGAACTCCTGGCACTCCTGGTGTAGAGGCAGAAAAAACAAGCAGTAGACGCCCTAAAGGTAATACAATCGCAAATTATTTCGCTTGTATGATACATGAGTGTGTTGTCTATAGCATTATGATACATTAATGTTTTTTGATTATTGTTTCGGTAGAAAATCACGGATGAAAATCGGATGTTGCCTTGACAGTTTATTTCCTGTTTACATTTGTTATGTCAAATTGTAGTACACATTTCTTTAATATGAAAAAGCCACAGCCAAAATGGTGATTTACCCAGTTTGAGTAATAAACTTAAAATTTCAAACTGTATAATTGAGGATACTGCACTCATCCTCCTTTTACATGTAAAAAAATATCCAGATTCACTAGCCTAATAAATAATTGGTTTTTGTATGTAGTTTTTTTGGGCAATACGATCCCAAATACATCGGAATTACACAAATACACCCTATTTAATTGTTTTTTTCAGCAAATACTTTATTTTTATAGTTAAGTAATTTACTGTTTCCCCCAGCCTTGAAAAAGGGCAGGGTAAATCAAAAAAAAGGGGCATTTTTAACGTGCAATCTTAGTAAAAAAACTTAACGTCGCTTTTATGGTATGTTTGAGTATGAGTTGTCATCAATCTTCTATTTATCATGCAGATATGCACTTTTCTGCCTAATAAAGGGGTGACCTATTAAATTTTGCTTTATTATGCAATGACCAATAGAGCAAATCGATGCGGAATCCCTCGGCGTTTATTGTACGTAACGTTATCTGACGTCATGCACGTAACGTTGCCTGACGTCATAAAACTAACAAAAAACAACAACATGGCGGCGTCCTCGATAAGGTAACATTCTGAGAAATAGGTAATAATAGTAATTGATACAAAAAATGTGGATAATCTACATGATAAATAGAATATTATGTCAGTGCCTTTTACTATCAATTTTAGCACAGCCTCGCCATTCTTCGTTTTCTAAGCCTCGCCTAATAAACTTGATAGTAAAAGGCACTAACATAATATTCTCTATATCTACTTCCGTGTATTGGGTGAATACAAATAAAATAAAAAAATATTTAGTTTGATGTGATGGTATTAGTACACAATGTTCATTGTATAACTTAACTTGCAGTCATTTGAGCCATACTAAGGCCATAATAAAATAATTACTAGATTCCCACCCGCCCCCATTTTTTGATGCCACCCCGTAATTATTATTTCTTCAAAAAAAAAAAATTGATAACAAAAATTGCTGAAAGTTTGAACCCAGCCCCTATTTTAATATAAATTTGGATGAGAAACTAGCATTTAATTTATTATGGCCTAATTAAAGTTTCATTATTATTATTATATTCTTGTTTTTAGAATTCAATGTAGTTTTGCTAAATGGTTTGAGTATGAGTTTTCATCAATCTTCTATATCTACTTTTGTGTATAATAATAATAATAATAACAATAAACCATAATTTACTCAATCGCTAATTAAGTTCCACAAACTTTTACAAACATCAAATATTCCATTCATTAAAAAACAGACAACAACAGCAGGTCGCGAAAATTAACGTACAAAAGAAAACGACAACGGCACAATATAATTACTTCAATCATTAATTGCCAATCTTCTGGGGAGTACCTATCTTGTATCAACTCATCAAAGAGCCGATTATAATGCTGCAGATAATTGTCCGTAATCCGATAATTACATCTACTATGAAAACAAACATGATCCAAGTACGACAAAGTCGTTGGTTGCCGCAATCCATTACCCCGATTATACTAACAGTGAGTATTCACGGGAACCAATGCTTATCACAAGTGTCACGCGTGATCAGTTACCTATAGACTGGAAATACCACTTGGCTAAATCTGGTGATTGTCGGTTTAAAGGTCACATGACGTGTCAAAGTGCGTTTGTGTATTTCCAGAGACTAGATTCGCGAGCAATTTTAGAAAGGGCACTGCGGGGCTGCATGTAATTAATGCGTGGCGGTATGTAAAGACTGCATGGCGGGGCGAAAAAAGGGCGTGCCGACCCGCCCTGCCATTCCGCATAAGGGGAAACACTAAAGTATGTTCTGAATAAATGTAATCTGTGAAAAAAAAAATATTATCTGCAGATTTGAACTTTGCAGCCTTTTTAGCTCTACTGATCAGAGATCAGCAGAGCTTATGCCGTGGTGCGGCGTCCGTCGTCTGCTGTCCGTAAACTTTTTTTGTAGCGACTTCTCCTCTGAAACTACTGAATGGATTTTCATGAAACTTTACAGAAATGTTGCCCATGAAGTCTAGTTGATCCTAGCAAAAATTCATGTTCATGTGAAATCCAAGATGGCCGCCAGATCTAAAAATAGGTTTTTAAAAAACAAGATTGTAGCGACTTCTTCATGAAAACTATAAGTAATATTGATATGGGACTTATTCTAAAATGATCAGCATGACATGATGTTGGTCCTTGTCGAAAATCGTTTTGATTCGACGTTAAACATTGCTGCCAGCGGCCATCTTTGTTTACATAGAGTTATATAATGAAAACTTGTAGCGACTACTCCTCTGAAACTACTTGACGGATTTTCATGAAACTTCACAGGAATGTTGCTCTTGATGTCTAATTGATCCTAGCAAAAATACAGGTCGGCCGGAAATTCAAGATGGCCGCCACGGCTAAAAGTAAATTTTCAAAATACAAGTTTGTAGCGACTACTTCTTGAAAACTATAAGTGATATTGATATGGGACTTTTTCTAAAATGATCAGCATGACATGATGTTGGTCCTTGTCAAAAATCATTTTGATTCAACGTTAAACCAGCGGCCATCTTTGTTTCATACAGTTATATAGTAAAAACTTGTAGCGACTAC
The DNA here is from genome assembly GCA_037043455.1 of Cyrtodaria siliqua. NCBI lineage: Eukaryota > Metazoa > Mollusca > Bivalvia > Adapedonta > Hiatellidae > Cyrtodaria > Cyrtodaria siliqua. The sequence goes on along the minus strand of JAWPHD010004471.1, from coordinate 172,320 downwards.
TCCTTTGAAACTACTCGACAGATTTTCATGAAACTTTACAGGAATGTTGCTCTTAATGTCTAATTGATCCTAGCAAAATTTCAGATCGGCCAGAAATTCAAGATGGCCGCCACAGCTAAAAATAGATTTTTAAAAAAGAAGTTTGTAGCGACTACGTCTTGAAAACTATAAGTGATATTGATATTGGACTTTTTGTAAAATGATCAGCATGACATGATGGTTATCAGAGTCAAACATTATTTTGATTCGGCGTTAAACATTGGCTGCCAGTGGCCATCTTTGTTTACATAGAGTTATATGATGAAAACTTGTAGCGACTACTCCTCAGAAACTACTTGACGGATTTTCATGAAACTTCACAGGAATGTTGCTCTTGATGTCTTATTGATCCTAGCAAAATTTCAGGTCGTCCGGAAATTCAAGATGGCTGCCATGGCTAAAAACAGATTTTCAAAATACAAGTTTGTAGCGACTACTACTTGAAGACTATAAGTGATATTGATATTGGACTTTTTGTAAAATGATCAGCATGACATGATGTTGGTCCTTGTCAAAAATTGTTTTGATTCAACGTTAAACATGGCTGCCAGCGGCCATCTTTGTTTACATAGAGTTATATAGTAAAAACTTGTAGCGACTAATCCTTTGAAACTACTTGGCAGATTTTCATGAAACTTTACAGGAATGTTGCTCTTAATGTTTAATTGATCCTAGCAAAATTTCAGATCGGCCAGAAATTCAAGATGGCCGCCATAGCTAAAATTAGATTTTTAGCTCTACTGATCAGGGATCGGCAGAGCTTATGCCGTGGTGCGGCGTTGTCCGTCTGTCTGTAAACTTTTTTTTTGTAGCGACTTCTCTGAAACTGCTGAATGGATTTCCATGAAACTTTACAGAAATGTTGCCCATGAAGTCTAGTTGATCCTAGCAAAAATTCATGTTGATGTGAAATCCAAGATGGCCGCCAGATCTAAAAATAGGTTTTTAAAAAACAAGTTTGTAGCGACTTCTTCATGAAAACTATAAGTAATATTGATATGGGACTTTTTCTAAAATGATCAGCATGACATGATGTGGGTCCTTGTCGAAAATCGTTTTGATTCGACGTTAAACATGGCTGCCAGCGGCCATCTTTGTTTACATAGAGTTATATAATGAAAACTTGTAGCAACTACTTGTCTGAAACTACTTGACGGATATTCATGAAACTTCACAGGAATGTTGCTCTTGATGTCTAATTGATCCTAGCAAAATTTCAGGTCGGCCGGAAATTCAAGATGGCCGCCACGGCTAAAAATAAATTTTCAAAATACAAGTTTGTAGCGACTACTTCTTCAAAAACTATAAGTGATATTGATATGGGACTTTTTCTAAAATGATCAGCATGACATGGTGTTGGTCCTTGTCAAAAATCGTTTTGATTCAACGTTAAACATGGCTGCCAGAGGCCATCTTTGTTTACATACAGTTATATAGTAAAAACTTGTAGCGACTACTCCTTTGAAACTACTTGACAGATTTTCATGAAACTTTACAGGAATATTGCTCTTAATGTCTAATTGATCCTAACAAAATTTCAGATCGGCCAGAAATTCAAGATGGCCGTCACAGCTAAAAATAGATTTTTAAAAAAGAAGTTTGTAGCGACTACGTCTTGAAAACTATAAGTGATATTGATATTGGACTTTTTGTAAAATGATCAGCATGACATGATGGTTATAAGAGTCAAACATTATTTTGATTCGACGTTAAACATGGCTGCCAGTGGCCATCTTTGATTACATAGAGTTATATGATGAAAACTTGTAGCGACTACTCCTCTGAAACTACTTGACGGATTTTCATGAAACTTCACAGGAATGTTGCTCTTGATGTCTAATTGATCCTAGCAAAATTTCAGGTCGCCCGGAAATTCAAGATGGCTGCCATGGCTAAAAATAGATTTTCAAAATACAAGTTTGTAGCGACTACTACTTGAAAACTATAAGTGATATTGATATTGGACTTTTTGTAAAATGATCAGCATGACATGATGTTGGTCCTTGTCAAAAATTGTTTTGATTCAATGTTAAACATGGCTGCCAGCAGCCATCTTTGTTGTCATAGAGTTATATAGTAAAAACTTGTAGCGACTAATCCTTTGAAACTACTTGGCAGATTTTCATGAAACTTTACAGGAATGTTGCTCTTAATGTTTATTTGATCCTAGCAAAATTTCAGATCGGCCCGAAATTCAAGATGGCCACCACAGCTAAAATAAGATTTTTTAAAAAAGAAGTTTGTAGCGACTACGTCTTGAAAACTATAAGTGATATTGATATGGGACTTTTTGTAAAATGATCAGCATGACATGATGGTTATCAGAGTCAAACATTATTTTGATTCGACGTTAAACATGGCTGTCAGCGGCCATCTTTGTTTACATAGAGTTATATAATGAAAACTTGTAGCGACTATTCCTGTGAAACTACTTGACGGATTTTCATGAAACTTCACAGGAATGTTGCTCTTGATGTCTAATTGATCCTAGCAAAATTTCAGGTCGGCCGGAAATTCAAGATGGCCGCCACGGCTAAAAATAATTTTTCAAAAAACAAGTCTGTAGCGACTACTTCCTGAAATCAAAATCAATCAGTAGAGCTTCAAGGTCATTGACCTCTTGTTTAAAAAAGAAGTTTGTAGCGACTACGTCTTGAAAACTATAAGTGATATTGATATGGGACTTTTTGTAAAATGATCAGCATGACATGATGTATCAGATTCAAATATTATTTTGATTCGACGTTAAACATGGCTGTCAGCGGCCATCTTTGTTTACATAGAGTTATATAATGAAAACTTGTAGCGACTATTCCTCTGAAACTACTTGACGGATTTTCATGAAACTTCACAGGAATGTTGCTCTTCATGTCTAATTGATCCTAGCAAAATTTCGGGTCGGCCGGAAATTCAAGATGGCCGCCACGGCTAAAGATAATTTTTCAAAAAACAAGTCTGTAGCGACTACTTCCTGAAATCAAAATCAATCAGTAGAGCTTCAAGGTCACTGACCTCTTGTTTAAAATTCATTGTTATCAAATCGGATACCAAATATAGCCTATGTTTGCCCAAATACACCCTATTTAATTGTTTTTTTCGGCAAATACTTCATTTTTATAGTTAAGTATGGTATAAATGAAAGTAATCTGTGAAGAAAAAAATTTATCCGCAAATATGAAGTTTGCAGCCTATTTTTAAAATTCATTGTTTAATATCAAAACGGATACGACTTACCAAAATATAGCCTATGTTTGCCCAAATGCACCCTATTTAATTATTTTTTTCATCAAATACTTTATTTTTATAGATAAGTATGGTATAAAGGAATGTAATCTGTGGAAAATAAAAATAAATTCAATGCATAAAACTATAAAAGAATGGTATATAGTGTAAAATATAATTCGCCCTGTCACATTAGCCTATCGATGTAGCATCTATAGTTTCCAGCTGGTACGACGTGGAGGTATGACTAGGACTTTTTGAGTTTTAATAAAATATATTAAAAACCAAACATTAAACCAGCCTTTTTGTTAAATATTTTTATTATTAAACAGATCATAATTACTTTTAAATATCAATTAAAAATCAAAACCGATTGTTTTTGTTTTTACAATCTTTTAGATTATTATACTGATACTGCAGACAAATATTATGTAATTACATTATATATATAATTATAGCACATTTGGACAATAGCATTATACCTATAGCACTGGTACTGGTGTTGTTAGCCCCGTTGTTGTACAATGGATTTGACAAATTTGCATCTGATTTGATCTCTGAAAATAAAATAAAAGATGATTAAGTTCATATTTCAAGCGAATACATTTTTGCTCAATCCATTTTTATATTTAATAATACTATCGCTGAAAAAAATAAAGTAATTAAAAAGGGTGTATTTTGATATATTTGGGTAGGTCGATTTGATAAAAACGATTTTTTATAAAGTTTATAAAGTAAATAATAAGCATCTGTGGCTAATATATAAATTTGTTCACTCATTACATCTATTTATACCATAATTAACAATAATCAACAATAAAAATGAAGTATTTGCCAAAAAAACACAATTAAATCGTGTGTATTTGGGCAAACATTGTATGCTATATTTTGGTAAGTCGTATCCGTAATGAATAAATGATAACAATGAATTTTAAAAATGGCTGCAAAGTTCATATCTGTGGCTAATATATATATTCTTTTCACAGATTACATTCATTTATAACATACAACTATAAAAATGAAGTATTTGCCGAAAAAAATAATTAAATAGGGTGTATTTGGGCAAACATAGGCTATATTTGGGTAAATCGTATCCGATTTGATAAAAATGAATTTTAAAAAAGGCTGCGAAGTTCATATCTGGGGCTAATATATATTTTTTCACAGATTACGTTCATTTATACCATACTAACAGTCAGAGCTCTAACCTTATAAACAGTTACAAGTTTTATAACTGCTGGAAATTAATACAATGCCAGATTATTATCTCCCTTTGGTTTAGAGTAGCAGATACTTTTCCCTAATAACCATTTGTAACCTAAATCATTTCCCAAGATCATTTGCTAATAAATCAAAATAGTTGCCAAATGTGCAGGGGTCAAGCCAGACTCCAAAAATAGGGAGAAGTCACTTCTCCCTCCAGTCAAAACAGGGAGAAGTTTTTCAAAACAGGGAGACTTGAGGTCGGTCGACATGAGACGGACGATTCAATATCAAATTAACTAATTCTTAACCAATTGCATGTTATTTTATTAATTATTTGTATTGGTATTATTTCTGTTATAATAACTAAAATAATGCATAATACTAATAAAGCATGTATTATTATTATCATTTAGTTATTATTATTATTATTTTCCCATGGCCTTACAAACTTCAAAGCGAACAGTGCCAAAAATCCTATCTGTCTAGAACACCCCCCCCCCCCCCCCCCCCCCACCCACCCCCCATTTTTATTGAAAAATACTAATTATTCGATAATTACCCCAAACTTAAGTTTTCATTCATGCCCTCATTGAGTAACATACGTTATTGATATCTATGTCTAATCGTAGAATACAATACATTTCCGCTGATTTCTCTCGTCAATAAAACAATCACAAACAAACTCTCTTTATACCAAACACATTTCTGTATTTCATAATTAGCCTCAATAAAACACACAATCAAAGTTTTGCTTATTAAAGATTCTTTACAATTAACTGTGCCGATGTCAATCATATAATTTATATACACTGTCTTTTAAATTTATTTATCGTGGGAGATTTTCAAGGTATCTTGTTGTCAATCATAATCATAACACCGCCCTTGCGCAGTGTTTTGTAGTACAATTTTTAATTATTCATCAAACGAAAAAATACGACAGCTTTGATTGGTTTACTTAAATAGAATGCGCACATGATTCCTCACATGATCTAATCACGTGATCGCCTAACGAGCAAACATGGCGGTTGATATTCTCATCTCGCCTAAGGCAAGCCGATAAAGATCGATAATTAGGCTATTGCCCTGATTAGATAAGAGTCGCGTTGTTATTTAATGGTAATGGATTAAATAAGGCACGTGTGATACACGCGCTGATTGTGTATTTTAGAGGCTTTTGTTTATTATGAGGTTAATCACATTTGAAATTGCCGAAATTGACCCGAATTTGCCGAAAATGACGGCGACTCAAATTTCGCCCCACATGAATAAAAAAGCGAAGTCGGCCAAACTAAAGAGAAGTTTTTAGCGACTTCGCCTAATCGCGTATCCCCTGAATGTGCAGTGTTTATTTATGTCTGAATCAGGGCTTCTAAAATTTTAAAATGCAAATCGGTCCAGGTTTTTAACTGCCGTAAGAATCGCGCTTATTTTGAAAAAATCACTAAAATCGCCGTACCCCACCCACCATGGCAGCTGCTCCATGAATTTTTTCCGTTCAGTCATTGATATAGAGAACTATTTAAAATGTATGTTTGTATTATATTTGTATTATTTCTAACTTACTTTATCACAATTTGTACATTTTAATGACTGACATCATGTCTTCGCTTTACTGAATGAATAATTTTCACTCAATATTAAAATTGTTGATCATTTGAGGAATTGAACCGGAAATGTCTAATAAACCGGGTAGGTATAAAACGCGGACTAGCGGATTATATACGATTTTACATAAATTTGAGTAATATTGTTTTTCATCAATTAGCTTAATTAATACCAAATGTTACGACTAACGCAAACAATTTCGGTCCGACTTAAAAAAAAAACGGTGTCAGGTTTGATCACTTTCCTTAATATTATACTTAATTTATTGTAAAAAAAAAATCAAACAAACAATTAACACATCTCGGTATTTTAATGACGCAAACAAATTTCAGTCCCAGCTTTGGCCACTTAAAAAAACAAACCGACACAAGCAAACAGGCTAACACCTTACGACTAACGGCATATCAACGAAATCACAGACGGTAACACTCGCTTCAGTGAACCGACAGAACGCGTGATATACTTTCACTGATCACACATCAAAGGCGTGCTACATGGCTATAGACTCTTCCGGAAAACTCCCTACTATCAGTAATGGTTTAGTCCAAATTGACCAAATTGACCTACTTTCGCACAGCGAGTGACAAACAATCGTGTTATGGATCAAAGAATATTGCCGCAAGGCATATTTCAAGGAGTGTGTAAGGTAATTGTAGATTTTTTAACGACCGATAGATAAAATATCTGGGACTGATTTTAACAGAGATTTTGAAAAGAAAATCGGTCCGGAGAAACAGAATTCGGTCTGCGGACCAACAAACTGGCGATTTTAGAAGCCCTTGTCTGAATACTTATTATTAAGGATAAATACATCTTCATCAAGATCCAATTAGCTGTTGTTCACTAATTGTCATGTTGGTGCCTACAAAATGATTTTTAATGAATTTTGTTGCATACCAGTAGGTAACTTGAGAGGCTTTGCGCATTGGATTTTCATCGATGCTCATAGAATTTTATTGCATGGTTGTAAAGTTGAATAATCACCCTACCGGGAAAAAAATATATATTTATAGAGAAAATTCCTGTACAGAAGATAGAATGCATCTAAACTTGAATGATTTTGTGGTAGTAACTGCTTCTGGTTACTATCCCAGTTTTAGTTGTTTTTTTAATAACAGTCACAGGTTATGAAAAACGTAACTGTTTAAGGTTAGAGCTTTGACTGATTAAACTATAAAAATGAAGTATTTGCCAAAAAAAAAAATTGGATTTGGTGTATTTGGGCTGTATATGGGTAATTCCGATGTATTTGGGTAAATCGTGCCGCTGTTTTTTTTAGCTCGACTATTCAAAGAATAATGAGAGCTATCCTACTCACCACGGCGTCGGCGTCCCCAGCTTCAGTTTTTGTGCAATAGATTTATAACTTCAAAACTACTGAAGTTATTGCATTAAAATTTTAAATTAATGTTTCACGTCAAATTCTGTACCTCATCCAACAATCCCCATAACTCTTCCATTCATTTTGACAAAATTATGGCCCCCTGAAATGGTAAAACACTTAATTTTTACATAGAAGTATATAGGAAAAACACTTTAAAATCTTCTCCGAAACAAAAAGGGCTGCAGCTTAGATATTTTGTATGTAGCATCGTCTAGTAGTCCTCTACCAAGTTTGCACAAATGGTGACCCTGGGTTCAGAATTGGACCCGCCCCGGGGTTCACAAGAGGTGAAATATGAGGGTGTGGGTGGGCCCACTGAGTCATAAGTTAGTAACCGTTGATATCCTCACCCTATAACCATATATACACTTACTGGATATGAACAGACAGATACAACCATCCAACCAGCATAGACACCAGGTTGCAATGCAGTGGCTAAAGGTTTGTACAAATACTTCCATAAATAAAATGTTGCACTTCTGATAGGGTTCACGTGAGATATGCACCCAGACGTTGGTGTGTTGAGTTGAAACCTTCTAAAGCTGCCTCTTATGTTCAGTGAGATTCAACCGCATAATTATAGTACATTGGCATCATTAGAACACCTTAATTGCAATTATGGCAGTTACCAAACACCATTTCAGTGTGTGTGTGTTTTTTGGCTGGTTTTATAGCCATTATTGGGCTATATTCCCTAATCCAAAAAAACTAGCCTGACCTGGATGTTGATCAGCAGCTTGTGTGTTTCAGATACCAAGTTAAAGCAGCAAAGATTACCAGCATGGCAGCCCATACTCACAGCCGGCACGGTGTTACCCGCCTTCTTTGCTATCGGCATAGCATTTATACCCCTGGGTGTCGTTCTTCTAGTCACATCAAATGATGTAAGTAACTGGTACACTAAAATAGGAAATGTTTGTAGAAAAAAAGAAAGAAAGTGCATAGTATAGTGTATTTTGTAGAGGATTATAATTTAAAAGGCCTAGAACATTTGAGTTGAAAAGTTGTTAAAAAGATATGTTCGGTAAAAAATAAAACTATTGATGTTTTTATTTTCTTTCACCACTGGGCCATCCTTAAAAATATTTGCTGTTTTCCGACCCAGTATTTCATGAATGGGTAGGTGATAGTTTTTTTGTAAATAAATTAAAAAAAATGTCCTGAAGATAGCAACAAAAAAAATGTTAAAGAATTGATATAAACAATTTTGGGCCATTTTTGTGGGTAGGTAGGGAAACAGCAAACCATCAATTTTTTATGGTCGGCCCTGGGCTGGCATGGTTCGGTGGAGTTGGAACTGGAGGACCGGGGTTCAAGCATCGGTGCCACTGCAGGGCAGGTCTGAGGACAATTTATTTTTGAGTTACTCGTCCTTATAATGTAATATTTGAATGGACAAGTTGATAAATTGTTAAAGAATTGATCTGAATTTCTACTGCATCAATGAGCACTCGTACATGAAAGAACCAAAGGAATCTATGCAGTAGTAAAAATAGGACAGATTCCCGGATTCCTATGTGGCCTTCCCCTCTCTCTGGGACAGCTCTAAATAACCTTAACTGTATTAATGAGACGATAAACAACATTCAATTCTTTCAACTCTGGACTCTGCTAGCCTGTGGCATTGGCCTTGTCTTTTTAATTTCATTAAATTTTTGCTGTCTTCAAAAAAAAGCACTACTGGTACCTATCCACCTTTTAGTCTTATAAAATCCTGGTTTGGGAAACAGCAAACAACTATTGTTAAGGATGACCTTAATGTTATTTAAGCGACTATTGTTGGGTCTCTTCTTATTCAGATAAAAGAAATGCGCCATGACTACACAGAATGTACGAAAGTAGGCAGCACTCAAACCTGCGCTTCCTACCTTAGCGGTCTGGCAGCCAATGAGACGGGACAGATCTGCAAATGTGAGGTTGACATCACACTGGACTCGGATTTTACGGTAAACTAAAGTGGTGTTGTGAGAGCACTACCTCTTGTGCATTGCATGTGTGTTGTGTTGTGTTTTGAAATAAATAAAATTGAGGGTATAATCAGCGATATTTTCCATTGTTTTGGGAATGGTAACGGTACATTCAGTCGAAAAAAATCATGTTGTTTAGTCTTAAATTGGCAATTTTTCACTATCAAACAAAAGCAATATTGTATACTCGAATATTTTCCATCTTCTTATGTTTAAAGTTTCACTCTAAATATTAAAAAAAAATGATTAAGAATTTTTTCACTCCAATTGGGGAAAAAACCCCATACTTTTTGCCATTAAGAATGGTACCAGTTTTAGGTAGCACTTACATATGGAAACACTGTATAAGAAAAGCATAAAACTGAGTCTGCAGAGCGGACATATTTATAAGGTTAAATAAATATATTGTGACAAGCATATCTATCCTTTGAACTTCTCCTGTAGTTGTGTAATTGGAAAACAATAGCCGTTACTTTCTACTCTGTGATACCTCTGTCAGACATCATTATTTAACGTATCTGCCGCTGTGCTTTGTACCAAGGCTTGTTATTAAAGAAAAATGAAATCAGTTCAATTTCCTTCCATTAAAAAACCCATATTAAACAAAAAGTCATTATGGTCATTTTCTAAGCCCTTCAACAAATAATGTGGCATCAGTTGACATGAAATATTAGCAAATAATCTTCCAAAAGAACCAGTTAAACAACAACCTGCATGTATTTCGTTAAAGGGACGCATGGCAATCTTGAGTTTTATATCTGGCATTACAATTAGTACATCGATTTATTAATCCTGTATCATTTTGACTTTAAAACTGCTTGCATATAATTAAATAAAAAATTGATAATTCCATTTCCTTCATTATTGCACACATTTTTTAAATATATTATTGGTGCAATATTATCAAAAGTCAATAATATGTAAAAACAATTTGCTTTGAATTATTCTAACAATTATTATTAATGACTGAAAGAATTCAAGTAACGAGAAAAACTAACGGGAGACCCCCTGAGTTTTCAAAAAATCAAGATTGCCGTGTGTCCTTTTAAAGTGTTCAATTCCAAGGAAATACTTTCAATACATATATACATATAAAATTATACATTTATCAATCATGCATAATTATCTAATTGTAAGACACTGGCATAATCTGCCATAAAGTTTTGACTCATACGGCTGGTGGCACAGGGCATACGGCTGGTGGCACAGGGCATAAACAACAGGGAGAAGTTTGAAGTTTGCTCAAATTTCTGTCTCAAACTGCGGACTTCTCCTTGTCAGTGCCTGGAAAGAGAAGTTTCTGATATGATACAAAGAAGGACAACTTGAAAATGATAGATAACTTCTGCTTCAGTGGGGGCAAAACCTTCCCTGGATTGTGGACCTGGATTGAGCTCTGTGACAGAGACGTATACAGTACATGTTCTATCCAGGTACAATGGGTTGTCTGCCTCCTCCTCGAAAAATTTGATCGTCATATATAGCCCAAAATATTTGCTGAAATGACCTAAAACACCATTCAACAAACTGCCATAAATTGTATAAATAGAGAATCTTACATGAATACTCATTCATTATTGAATTTATTATACGAGTTGGCAAACTGATATAATGTGAGGCTCTTGCGAGTTTAATAAATTCAATATTGAATGAGAACGAATGTTAGATTCTATTTATCACATAACTTACATATCGACTTTTATTGTGTTTTGCCTGTCGCTTTAACACGCGAAACCGACATAAACCGCGGGAATTGGATCATAGTCATTATCGATTTTTTTTTGACAACGAATACTAGGCTTATTTGCATACTTATATAACTAGTGGTATATCGAAAATATAAAATGGTGTTATTCCACTCCCACACCGTAAGTTATTTGATAAAAATATATGTTACAGGGCACAGTGTACATGTACTACGGCCTGACAAACTTTTACCAGAACCATCGTCGCTACGTCAGATCTCGTGATGACAGCCAGCTACACGGGAATAAAGTGACGAAAGACAATCTATTGGATGATTGTGAACCGTATAAAACACGACAAGTTAATTCCACGGTCAACTACGGCATTGCGCCCTGTGGAGCCATCGCTAACAGTTTGTTCAATGGTAAGACTGAAGTGTAGAAATTGTCAAACTTGACGATTTCTCAGGAGGCTTGAGGGAATTACAGGATGTTTAGGCCACACAAAATTAATTACCTGGTTCTCAGGCCACTTTTTCTGAGAAGATGCGGGCGGGCGCATTTTTTTTTACAATTTTACAGTGGTCAACAGACACGCGGGCGATTTTTTTTTATCCAAACTTTTAATTGCAATACATGTATTGATGCAAAATATCTCGAAATACATGTGCACTAACCAGTTGGATCAGCTCATCTCTATTGTCGATCATTACCTTATCATTTCTTCCCCACTTATGCTTCTTTCAATCACAATAAGTCCGTATATTTGTATTAGATCACGCATGAACTATTGCATGTTGTTGTGAGACTTTGTTGATTAGACGCTTGAATAAATCGCCTGTTCTGTAGTACCTACTAGTTCCAAGCGTCTCAAGCGTCTGACTCCTAGATTGGTACCCATACGACTGCAACACTCACAAGCTGGCGAGCAGAGCGGCAGATAGTCGGCCGCGCACCAGTCTACCCACAAGGGGATTCCACTGAGGTAGTTGCATGTAAAAAACGGAACGAACTCGGATGCGGAACTTTTTTTTCGAAATTTCGGTAGCGCATTTCCAATTTTTATTTTATTACTTTTGAGATAAAATCGGCAATGCGGCACCAAAAAAAGACATGCGGGCGGGCTTGAGAACCAGGTAATTAATTTTTTATGGCCTTATTAGGTCATTTGATAGCCTTTGGCCTGATATAGTAAATCTTTCAAAGGGTAATTATTAGAAAATTAAATTAAATTTTTCAAAAAATAAAATAATCGCCATTTTTTATCGACAATTCGTTGAAATAATCGACATTAAGATAAAGTAATCGAAAATGTTGTCTTTGAAATAATCGACATTAAGATAAAATAATCGAAAATGTTGGTAATGTCTGCTGACAGCGTTAGTGCTGATAATAGCCTTTGTTTACAGAGGTTAACACATTTTGTTATAAGGGCTATTCCATTAAAAATTTACCTGGTGGGGTGCTGCGGAAAATGTCTGATGCTTAATATATTGTTAGTTGGGTTAAGGTTTGTCATTCCCTGGGTAAATCTCGAAGTTGTTTGGTCTAAGGATGTTTAAGGTAAATACACCAGAAGTTATCATATTGATTGTGAATTATATTTGTTCAGTCACTAGTTTTATTGCTTTTGAGACATTCTCGCCTCTCATCGCTGTGGGTGCGAATCCCAAGTACTGGGAGCTTGACTTGTAAGTGAGAATTGTTGATTCTTATGAATGGTGGGAGGTATGCAATACTGGTTCTACCCAGGAAAAAGTTGATGTTCCGTCTCCACTATGACAAAAACGACAGTAATATATAGCTTAAAATGTGCAAAACGCCGTTCAATCAGCCATCAGTTGTATTATTAGTTATCAGGGTTCTCCAAGTCTAGAAATTATAGGGTGGCGGTGCACATGCGTTATTTTGCGGGTTTTTTTATGCCATTTTGACGACACCCGGATGTTGGAGGAAAGTTACCTCCAGTATACGGTTCAGTCAATACGATCGAGGCGCTTGCTTTATTGTTGAAGACTGGATGACAAGCGTCTGCGTGATATTACTTAACTACATGTAATCACAGAGTACCGAATCGGTCTAGATTCAGGTTACGTTATGGTGTTTGTTGTGTCAATTCATACAGTTGCACAGGCTCATTTTCGTCCAGAGGAATTTCTGATAAAGACCCTTTGTGTTCTACATCAAGTTTGCTAAATTTATTAGGTTTTATTTATTTATTTATTTTTAGCTTGACTGATCAAAGATCGGCAGAGCTTATGCTGTGGTGCGGTCTGTCTGTCCGTCCTTTTGTAAACTTTTTCTTGTAGCGACTACTCCTCTGGAACTACTTTTCACGAAACTTCACAGGAATGTTGCTCTTGATGTCTAGTTGGTCCTAGCAAATTTCAGGTCGGCCGGAAATTCAAGATGGCCACCACCGCTAAAAACAGGTTTTTAAAAAACAATCAGCATGACATGATGTTGATCCTAGTCGAAAATTATTTGATTCAACATTAAACATGGCCACCAGCCACCATCTTTGTTTACATAGAGTTACATAGTAAAAACTTGTAGCGACTACTCCTCTGAAACTACTTGACGGATTTTCATGAAACTTCACTGAAATAATAATTGATGTCTAGTTGATCCCAGCAAAATTTCAGGTCGGCCGGAAATTCAAGATGGCCACCATGGCAAAAAATAGATTTAAAAAACCATGCTTTTTGAAAATTATAATTGATATGGGACTTTTTCTGAAATGATCAGCATGACATGATGTTGATCCTAGTCGTAAATTATTTTGATTCAACATTAAGCGTGTCCGCCAGCTGCCATCTTTTTTTACATATAATAAAAAATTTTTAGTGACTACTCCCCTGAAACTGCTTGACGGATTTTCATGATACTTCACAGGAATGTTGCTCTTGATGTCTAATTGATCCAAGCAAAATTTCAGGTCGGCCTGAAATTCGAGATGGCCGCCACGGCTAAAAATAGATTTTTTTAAACAAGTTTGTAGCGACTACTTCTTGAAAACTATAAGTGATATTTATATGGACTTTTTCTAAAATGATCAGCATGACATGATGTTGATCATTGTCGAAAATTATTTTGATTCGACATTAAACATGGCCGCCAGTGGCCATCTTTGTTTACATAAGAGTTTGTATTGTAAACATTTTTAGGGATTACTCCTTGAAAAATCACAGAAATTTTGATCTTGATGTCAGGTTGATCCTAGCAAAATGTCAGATTAGCCGGAAGTTCAAGATGGCCGCCACGGCTAAAAATAGACTTTTTAGAAAAAAGTTTGTAGCGACTACTTCTTGAAAACTACAAGTGATATTGATATGGGACTTTTTCTAAAATGATCAGCATGACATGATGTTAATCTTTGCCAAATCTTTTTTGATTTAACTTTAAACGTGGCCGCCAGTGGCCATCTTTGTTTACATAGAGTTTGTATAGTAAAAATTTGTAGCGACTACTCCTCTGAAACTACTTGACAGATTTTCATGAAACTTCAAAGGAATCTTGATCTCTAGTTGATCCTAGCAAAATTTCAGGTCGGCCTGGAATTCAAGATGGCAGCTACGGCTAAAAATAGATTTCTAATAAAAAATTGTAGCGGCTACTTCTTGAAAAGTGTAAGATTAGTGATATTGATATGGGACTTTTTCTAAAACGATCAGCATGACATGATGTTGATCCCTGAAACTACGTTACCGATTTTTATTAAACTTTACAGGAATGCTGATCTAGCTATCAAAACCTATTAGTAGATCTTCAAGGTCATTGATCTTTTTTTTTTAAAGTGGCGCTTGACTATTTTTACGTGACGACGCTTGTTTTGCATGTCGGTATGTGTCGTTAGTGTGGCGGCCCGCCATCGTATAAGTGCTCTTGGAGAGCCCTGTTAATTATGTCACGCAAATGATAAGTTATTTTAGACTGACACGGATAGTTAGATTTTTCTTTTCTGTACAGGAGTTAGTTTTCTCAACTGATTTTTTTCTGTTCCAAAATATTTTTGATAAAAGAATTTGTTTCTGTACGCTAGTGTATATATTATCTTATTGTCTTATTCTGAGAGATTGTACTATTTCAGATTCCTTTGCGTTGTATTACACTGGTGAAACCGCTGGGTCGATGAACGTCAGCGTTACACTGCTGAGTACCAACATTGCCTGGGTGTCGGACAAGGAGGTGAAGTTTGGCAACCCAAGTTGTAAGTTTTCTTCATTACATATGTTGGTCTGCAAGGCTTTTTTCCCCTCATGAACAGGAGCCGAACAAAATAGCCTACTGTTTTCCCCTCTTTGGCTGAGAAACCCCACACCCCCCACCCATCTTTTTTTGTGAAACATTATTTTTCTCTAACTTTCTCAACATTGTTATGTTAGGGATACATTTATAGATTCCTGCATATTTGCACACAACAGGGACATAGTAGATATGTTACTGGACATTCTCCTTTGGGTCAGTACTACAAAATGCTGAACTCATTTCCTACTGAATAGGAATTAGCTTCATCTTGTCTTCTAATCTGTTACATATGAGAAATGCACCACCACCCCCTCAAAAACAATTTAACTTAAATATTGAACAAATTTGAACAAATAATCAAATTATGTTGTTTCTGTACCTGATATCAACAAATACATGTTTCTAGTTTATTAAGTTTTAAAAGTACTTAGTTAAAAAAAAAAGTACCGGTAGACAAAATATAAATTAAATTATTTTCCCTAACTTCCTACCCCCATGTTGTTTTTAGCTCTACTGATCAGAGATCAGCAGAGCTTATGCCGTGGTGCGGCGTCCGTCGTCCGTCTGTCCGTCTGTCTGTCCGTAAACTTTTATTTGTAGCGACAACTCCTCTGAAACTACTGGAAGGATATTCATGAAACTTTACAGAAATGTTGCCCATAAAGTCTAGTTGATCCTAGCAAAAATTCATGTTGATGTGAAATCCAAGATAGCCGCCAAAGCTAAAAATAGAGTTTTAAAATACAAGTTTGTAGCGACTACTTCTTGAAAACTATAAGTGATATTGATATGGGACTTTTTCTAAAATGATCAGCATGACATGATGTTGATCCTTGTCAAAAATCGTTTTGATTCAACGTTAAACATGGCTGCAGCGGCCATCTTTGTTTACATAGAGTTATATAGTAAAAACTTGTAGCGACTACTCCTCTGAAACTACTTGACGGATTGTCATGAAACTTTACAGGAATGTTGCTCTTGATGTCTAATTGATCCTAGCAAAATTTCAGATCTGCCAGAAATTCAAGATGGCCGTCACAGCTAAAAATAGATTTTTAAAAAATAAGTTTGTAGCGACTACTCCTTGAAAACTATAAGTGATATTGATATGGGACTTTTTCTAAAATGATCAGCATGACATGATGTTGATCCTTATGGAAAATTATTCTGATTCGACGTTAAAAATGGCTGCCAGTGGCCATCTTTGGTTACATAGAGTTATATCAGGGCTTTTTTAACCTATTTAACAGGGGCCGAAATTCGTCCTCTTCCCAATTGCAAAAACCTCTATTTTTTTCCAATTTTGGGGTAAAAAATTCCCATTAAAAAAAAAATATATGTATATATATATATATTTTTTTTTTGTAATTAAGTGACATACTTTACATAGTTTGATTGTTAAAATAACTCAGTTCTAAAACCTAATCAATATTTTACCAATGAAATTTCCCCTTAAAAAAAACATTTCCCAATACAACGAAAATCACGCAATTTTTTTCCCAATTTGGACAGTCTCGTGCTTTTTTTCCCCAAATTCAGCAGGCCTAGGCCTTTTCCCAGTTTCCTTGAAAAAAGCCCTGTATATAGTAAAAACTTGTAGCGACTACTCCTCTGAAACTACTTGACGGATGTTCATGAAACTTCACAGGAATGTTGATCTTGATGTCTAGTTGATCCTAGAAAAATTTCAGGTCGGCCGGAAATTCAAGATGGCCGCCACAGCTAAAAATAGATTTAAAATAAATAAGTTTGTAGCGACTACTTCTTGTTGTCGAAAATCGTTTTGATTTGACGTTAAACATGGCTACCAGCGGCCGTCTTTGTTTACATAGAGTTATATAATGAAAACTTGTAGCGACTACTCCTCTGAAACTACTTGACGGATTTTCATGAAACTTCACAGGAATGTTGCTCTTAATGTCTAATTGATCCTAGCAAAATTTCAGGTCGGCCGGAAATTCAAGATGGCCGCCACGGTTAAAAATAGATTTTCAAAAAACAAGTCTGTAGCGACTACTTCCTGAAATCAAAATCAATCAGTAGAGCTTCAAGGTCATTGACCTCTTGTTTAGCTTGTAATAGGAACTGCACATATAATGTTATTTTGCCTAATGAAACTAATCATACTCCGTATTCGTTTTTATCATCACAAGTCATTATGATGATGAAAATCTAAAGCTTGATGTAATAACTTACTTGTGTACATTATAGCATGGGCAGGATACACAAACCCACCCAACTGGAACTCGAAAAACATTTGGGATATGGATAACGGCTACAAAAACGAGGACCTTATCGTCTGGATGCGCACCGCTGCCCTGCCTTCATTCCGGAAACTGTACCGTAGGATTGACCACACACAAACAGAGTTTACGGACGGTCTGGTGAAAGGAACCTACAGAGTCTACATTGATTACTGTAAGTGGTTTATTTATTAAATAAGTCTGTGTATTTGAAGGAAAAAAATGTTTTAAAGGGACACACGGCAATCATTTTGACTTTAAACCTGCTTGAAATAAAATTCGGATTTTTAACTTTTCTTTATTATTCTGCCATAGGTTAGAATATATTATTGGTAAATTTTTATTAATTTTAAGTTTTTTTCTATCAATGGATTATATTGTCACTGATAGTTACGGATGCCTTGAATTGACATGGACACATGTTCCATGAAACAAAACAATTCTGGTAAGTTTGATCGAAAGTTTGTATGTTATTGCCCTTTATCCTTCAGCCTACCCGGTGACATCATTCTCTGGAACAAAGAGCATAATTCTGACGACAACCTCATGGCTCGGCGGCAAGAACCCATTCCTCGGGATCGCGTACCTGGTTGTTGGTTCAATCTGCATCTTACTAGGGATTGTGTTCCTCATCATTCACCTCAAATGGGGCAGAAAGTAAGTAGACATAGGGCAGGAAGTAGACATAGGGCAGGAAGTAGACATAGGGCAGGAAGTAGACATAGGACAGGAAGTAGACATAGGGCAGAAAGTAAGTAGACATAGGGCAGGAAGTAGACATAGGGCAGGAAGTAGACATAGGGCAGAAAGTAAGTAGACATAGGGCAGTAAGTAGACATAGGGCAGTAAGTAGACATAGGGCAGGAAGTAGACATAGGGCAGAAAGTAAGTAGACATAGGGCAGTAAGTAGACATAGGGCAGTAAGTAGACATAGGGCAGTAAGTAGACATAGGGCAGGAAGTAGACATAGGGCAGAAAGTAGACATATGGCAGGAAGTAAGTAGACATAGGGCAGTAAGTAGACATATGGCAGGAAGTAAGTAGACAAAGGGCATAAAGTAAGTAGACATAGGGCAGAAAGCAAGTAAACATAGGGCAGTAAGTACACATAGGGCAGAAAGTAAGTACACATGGGGCAGAAAGTAATTAAATATAGGACAGAAAGTAAGGAGACATAGGGCAGTAAGTAGACATATGGCAGGAAGTAAGTAGACAAAGGGCATAAAGTAAGTAGACATAGGGCAGAAAGCAAGTAAACATAGGGAAGTAAGTACACATAGGGCAGAAAGTAAGTACACATGGGGCAGAAAGTAATTAAATATAGGACAGAAAGTAAGGAGACATAGGGCAAAAAGTAAGTAGACATAGGGCATAAAGTAAATAGACATGGTATAAAGTAAGTAGACATAGGGCATAAAGTAAATAGACATAGGGCATAAAGTAAGTAGACATAGGGCATAAAGTAAGTAGATGTGGCATAAAGTAAGTAGATATAGGGCATAAAGTAAGTAGACATAGGGCATAAAGTAAATAGACATGGTATAAAGTAAGTAGACATAGGGCATAAAGTAAGTAGACATAGGGCATAAAGTAAATAGACATGGTATAAAGTAAGTAGATATAGGTAATAAAGTAAGTAGATATAGGGCATAAAGTAAGTAGATGTGGCATACAGTAAGTAGACATAGGGCATAAAGTATGTAGACATATGGCATAAAGTAAGTAGATATAGGGCATAAAGTAAGTAGACATGGAATAAAGTAAGTAGATATAGGGCATAAAGTAAGTGGACATAGGACAGAAAGTTAGTAGATATAGGTCAGAAAGTAAGTAGACATAGGGCATAAAGTAAGTAGATATAGGGCAGAAAGTAAGTAGACATGGTTTTATATAAAGTAAGTATATATAGGGCATAACGTAAGTAGACAGAAGTAGATATAGGGCATAACGTAAGTAGACAGAAGTAGATATAGGGCATAAAGTAAGTAGACATGGTATAAAGTAAGTAGATATAGGGCAGAAAGTACGTAGATATAGGGCATAAAGTAAGTAGATATAGGGTATAAAGTAAACATGGTATAAAGTAAGTAGATATAGGGCATAAAGTAAGTAGACATGGTATAAAGTAAGTAGATATAGGGCATAAAGTAAGTAAGCATGGTATAAAGTAAGTAGTTATAGGGCATAAAGTAAGTAGACATGGTATAAAGTAAGTAGATATAGGGCATAAAGTAAGTAAGCATGGTATAAAGTAAGTAGTTATAGGGCATAAAGTAAGTAGATATAGGGTATAAAGTAAGTAGACATGGTATAAAGTAAGTAGATATAGGGCATAAAGTAAGTAGGCAGAGGGCATAAAATAAGTAGATATAGGGCATAAAGTAGGTAGATATAGGGCATAAAGTAAGTAGATATAGATCATAAAGTAAGTAGATATAGGGCATAAAGTAAGTAGACATAGGACATAAAGTAAGTAAACATAGGGCATAAAGTAAATAGACATAGGGCATAAAGTAAGTAGATATAGGGTATAAAGTAAGTAGACATGGTATAAAGTAAGTAGACATAGGGCATAACGTAAGTAGACATGGTATAAAGTAAGTAGATATAGGGCATAAGGTAAGTGGACATAAGGCATAAAGTAAGTAGACATGGTATAAAGTAAGTAGATATAGGGCATAAAGTAAGTAGGCAGAGGGCATAAAATAAGTAGATATAGGGCATAAAGTAGGTAGATATAGGGCATAAAGTAAGTAGATATAGATCATAAAGTAAGTAGATATAGGGCATAAAGTAAGTAGACATAGGACATAAAGTAAGTAAACATAGGGCATAAAGTAAATAGACATAGGGCATTAAGTAAGTAGATATAGGGTATAAAGTAAGTAGACATGGTATAAAGTAAGTAGACATAGGGCATAACGTAAGTAGACATGGTATAAAGTAAGTAGATATAGGGCATAAGGTAAGTGGACATAAGGCATAAAGTAAGTAGACATAGGGCATAAAGTAAGTAGATATAGGGTATAAAGTAAGTAGACATGGTATAAAGTAAGTAGACATAGGGCATAAAGTAAGTAGACATAGGGCATAAAGTAAGTAGATATAGGGCATTAAGTAAGTAGATATAGGACAGAAAGTAAGTAGACTTAGGGCATAAAGTAAGTAGATATAAGGCATAAAGTAAGTAGATATAGGGCAGAAGGTAAGTAGATATAGGGCAGAAACTAAGTAGATATAGGGCAGAAAGTAAGTAGATGTGGCAGAAAGTAAGTAGACATAGGGCAGTAAATAGACATAGGACATAAAGTAAGTAGACATAGGTTTAGAAAGTAAGTAGACATAGGGTAGAAAGTAAGTAGACATAGTGCTGGAAGTAAGTAGACATTGGGCAGAAAGTAAGTAGACATCGGGCAGAAAGTAAATAGACATATGGTAGAAAGTAAGAAGACCGGGTAGAAAGTAAGTAGACATCAGGCAAAAAGTAATTAGACAGGACAGAAAGTAAGTAGACATAGGGCAAAAAGTAATTAGACAGGGCAGAAAGTAATTAGACATAGGGCAGAAAGTAATTAGACATAGGGCAGAAAGTAAGTAGACATAGGGCAGAAAGTAATTAGACATAGGGCAGAAAGTAAGAAGACATAGGGCAGAAAGTAATTAGACATAGGGCAGAAAGTAATTAGACATAGGGCAGAAAGTAATTAGACATAGGGCAGAAAGTAAGTAGACATAGGGCAGAAAGTAATTAGACATAGGGCAGAAAGTAAGAAGACATAGGGCAGAAAGTAATTAGACATAGGGCAGAAAGTAATTAGACATAGGGCAGAAAGTAATTAGACATAGGGCAGGAAGTAAGAAGACATAGGGCAGAAAGTAAATAGACATAGGGCAGGAAGTAAGTAGACATAGGGCATAAAGTAATTAGACATAGGGCAGGAAGTATGAAGACATAGGGCAGAAAGTAAATAGACATAGGGCAGAAAGTAAGTAGACATAGGGCAGAAAGTATATAGACGTATTAACTAGGGGTTGTGTTCCTTATTCTATCATTTATTGTATCTGCTTCAATTAAGTGTCTTAGTGTTATTAGAAATAGCCCTAATTCTGGCTAAGTATGTTTTTATACATTTAATAAATTCTTGGTCCAATTAGTAATATGCAGAAAATAGTACTATGCAAAGTTGCAAACACAGTTTATTTTTAATTGAATTAATTGAATATTTATGGCAATGGACGCTACGAATGTTTTAAAAGTCAAGACTACCATGTGTCCTTTTTTGGTATGGTCTAGTATTTAACAATACCTGATTGAACTTACGTTACTTTCTTATAAACATCATTTCAGTATTCACAGATTCACAGTATCTTTGGAATATACCCGACCCAGCTTTACTCTGCCAGCCGTTCATTGTAAAAAATAATTGTTCCTGAGTCATTGCTTTATTTTGAACTGTTTACCAGTTCTTTAGTTAATGCATCATTGCTTTTTGTTGAGCCATTTTAGTGAAGGGCTGGACATAGTAGCCAGGATGACTTCCATCCAACCATCTGGATGTCCAAATGTTAGTGCATCGGAAAATGTTAATGTTTGTGTTGAGATCAGTTTCTAAGACGCCTTTTGTCCTACAGTCTTCAATCTTGATACATACATATTGACAATCACTACACACTCCTAACGCAAGGAGGTAACCACATCCAATCTTGTGTGTCTGAAAATGTTAATGTTTGCATTGCATTTGGCTCAGTTCAGCAATTTCTTTCACCCTTTTGGGAATGGTACTGGTACCCATTCAGTTGGAAAAATTTGCATTGTTTTGCCTTAAATTAGGAATTTTCTCTATCAAACCAAAGCAATATTTTATGCTTAATTACTTTGCAAACACATTACCATGTAAACATTCCCTTGAAGTATTTCATTACCCACACCTACAAGAATATATTTTCCCACTTCTTCTGTTAAAAATTGCACTATAAATATTTAAAAAAAAAATTGGGAATATTTTCACTCCAGTTGGGAAAATAACATACCTTTTTGCCATTGGGAATTGTACCGTTTTTACTGTACCACTTACGGTACCACTTGTATATGGGGAAAAAACACTGCAGTTACTAAACAAATTACTTACCTTTCAGTCTCCAAACTTAAAACATACACATACAACCACTACACAAACCTTTTTAAAAAGTAGATCACCTATCCGACAATGACCTACTTTTTTGACTGACAGCCTACTAGTACACCTCTGCCAACAGCACAACTTGTTATGAACATTCCTTTCAAGTGTTAGTGTTAATATTCAAGTATTGTTGTATTATTAAATTGTTCATGACTTTGCTTTTTGTCGAGCCTGTTTGCAGATCTCAACTTAAGTCACAGTGACTTCCGTGCGTTTGTCCGTGCGTCTGGCTTTCATTTATTTATATCTTATACAGTATTTGAGGATTTTTATCATCTTCACCAGAATGTTTCTTATATATATTGTATGCAGCGAACATCATGCGAAAATGTTGGCTCACTGTGACCTGCTTCGGAGAAAATATAGGCCACACCTGGTCTCCGCTTCGACATTCGTATCTTGCTCCTTTTTTGCAGGATTTTCATCAGACTACCAAAATGTTCCTTATATGCATCCAACATCATGTGAAAATTTTGGCTCACTGTGACCTACTTTGGATGAAATATACGTCACCACTCAATATGCATATCTTGCTTTTTTCATGCAGGATTTTCACCAAACTCCACCAGAATATTCATTATATGCATATAACATCATGTGCAAAATTTCAGCTCACTGTGTCCTACTTTGAACAAAATATAGGTCACTTTTGGTCTCCGCTACGACATGGTTCCCCCACTGTTAATGACATTAATTAAATAAGATATTAAGTATGTAAGGACATTGGTGTTGGTCAAATCGAAAATCTATTACTACTTTACCATAGGGCTCTACATGCAGGCTGTGGCCTTCTAGTTTGTTGAAACTGAACCTGGATATTTCTTAATCATTCCTACATGAACTATTCCATTATTGTTGATTAATTATCACTATGTTGTTGAACGATTCATACATGTTGCTTTATCATTAAACTGGTCATGATGAATTAATTAATATGAAATTCTTTAAAAAATGTCTTTATTGTTGCTAGTAGTCATATACTGGCTTTATTGTTGAACTGTGAATAATTTCTTTATATCATTAATTAATTGTTGTTTACATTTGGAAAATTGCTTTTAGTATTGATCTGTTTGCTATTATTATGTTGCCTGTGTAGCATGGCAGACACTTAGGGATCACTTTGAATGAATTATGAAATCATTAGTCATGACCCAATGAATGAACTGTGTGAAAACTGGTCTTTGATTTGATTTTAACAGGGAATATATTTTGTATAATAATATACTAAACAAACTATACATATTAAATACGAAAAAGAAAATTATAATTAATTTTAGACTTGATTAACTTGTGTCTTGATGCCATAATGCCATATTTCAGTACTGTCATAAGTACTTACCGTTAATAAATACTTGCATTTAGTGAACAATTTGTGTGTGCATTAATCTGACTTCATTTTTTCAGAACATCGGAGCTGATCAATGTAACCAACAGAACCTCGTACTGACCGAATAAACAGCTGAACATTTGATATAGTGATAGACAACAGACCGGTGGAAAGAAACAGAAACATTCGGATAGCCAGGGAAAATAAGACAAGTGAAATCAACTGGAAACATTCCATATTTCAAAGATAAAAAACCATGATTAAAATCTTTCAGATTGTTTTTAAATAATTAAAATAGAAGATTTATTTATAAAAAATATTGGCTTGAACATTGAGTACAGAATCAATCTTCGTTATTAAGGCACTTAAAATCTTACATGTTGGCCCTAGACTAGAAACAGTTCTGCTGTGCTTGTAACTGTTAGAAAATCAAATTTTAATGTTAGAAAATACAAACTAAATGGTAGCTTAATGTTCTTTTTTGCTTTGTCATATACAAAAGTTGTAAGAAATTGTTTACGTTTTTGAATTGCAGTTTTTCTCGTTTTTAAATCGGCTCACCCACTTTATTATTAGAATAACATACCAGAATTTTATGACAGGGCCCAGAATAAATTGTACACAATACCTCATTTCCCTCCATAATTTAACAAATCCTGGTGCTGGTTCCTGGCTAGGCAACAGCATTTAAGCCTTTAAAATCGTTCAGAATTCTAAAACTCATTGGATAACAGTTAAACTGCTATATAATAAATAAAATACCTCCACCGGTATATTCTGTACCCTAATGTGCTCAACCAACCAACCAATTGTGGTTCCCGGGCAAGAATATAGAACCTCTGCTTATCCCAGAAGGGGGTTAAAATCTCACCAGAACTCCTGGATTCAGGTTCATTTTGTCATTTTCATTAAAGGTCTTCATCATCCAGGGTCCCCTCTGGCTTATTTTTTCTTTTCGCCACCACTTGCGCCAATTGAGATAAGTTGGAGACAAATTAGAAAAATTGGAGCCAAATAGCTCCAGTTGGGAAACACATGTCACACTAATCTCAATGGTGGGCATAGACAAGCGTTAATTGGTTTATTGTGAAATGCCCCTTTTTTGGTGTTTGGTGACTTAAAAAAATATACATATAGATCTATATGTTTTTTTGCTCAAGTCCTTTTCGCCAAATGCTAAAAGTTAGAGCCAATTTGATATTTTCTTCTCATTTGACTCCAGTGGCGATGCCCAGAGCAGACACTGATCATCCCTGTATTGTTTCAGATGCTACTTGAGAGTGTGCAGAAAACAATGATATAACCTTACTCTAGCAAAAAAGGGGAGTCTGTGCATTCAACCCATTCCGCATGTTTTTATTTAGATGTAAATGGAGGGTGGACCTTCAATGTTCATTGCTGTTTGTAACATATAACCATTGTTGTGTTGGGATGGCATAAAATCCACTTTAACTCAACCAACGATTATGGGTGATTAGATGTCGTGGCAACACACCAGTGATCGTCAGTATGCTGCAATAATAAGCGTGGTTTTATGTTATAAGAAAATGGGTTGGGGATGAAATAATACTAATAAATAACATATAGAAATGGGGCCGAGATTGTTGGTCTACTATTGCCGATCAATTGCACACTATCTAGTTGTTTTATTGCATGATACATATAAAGAAAGCTACATTTAATCAGTATTATAAACGGTTTTAACCTATAATTTACTGCATTTCACATTGATAGTTTTAATGTGTTGCAGAGAATTTGGAAGTATGCAGTTGATTTTAATAAATGCATACAGTCTTAAGATATTTTATATGAAAAACATTTGTCTAAAAAGTAAAAAATTAGAGAAAAGTTTTTATAATAAAGGTTTGGCATTTCCAATCAGATATTGTTTATTTAGCTTCTTGTATCCTCAAAAGATCAAAGGTTTCATCTCAGATGTTTTTCCTCATCATTAGTACTATATAGTACCTCAAAATAGGTCTTGTATACTCCAGAATAGACCAGGTAGAGTAGACCGAATTCCGCCTACCGGTCCTAAGGTATGAAAAACCACTGTCTATCCTGACCCTAAACTCTATAATGCTTGGAGAGTGTCTACCCTACCAGTTACGAGATGTATGCATTTAGGGGAAATATCTATGTTTGTCTTCATGTAAATACATGATACATGCATCATATTAAAGGGTACATGTATAGACCATCTGTGGTTTGTCCTCTCTGGATGATTGAGAAATAGTAAATACCTGTTTTGTCTATTTTCTATCCACATATTTATGTCGTGTAGGCAGAAAGCACCATTATTTTTTGTGATATTTATTACATTTAAATGTTTTTTTTATCTGTGTTCATTTTACAATATGTATTGATCATTATTTAACATATTGAGCGACTTTGTGAAAAAGTGAGAAAAGGTTCCTCTACCAGATCACGCTTTCTTAGAGATTCAAACTATGCTTCATGTTAAATACTTTAAACACAAGGCAATTTCTATTGTGTTGAGATTCATTTAATAAATTGTTATATATTAATGCATTATGCTCAACTTTTTTTATTAGCATCTCCATGGCCGAGAGGTTAACGACGTTGCATTGTAAACTTTCTCGCCTCACCGCTGCGGGTTCAAATTCACTGGGAGATCGACTTGTAAGTGAGGAAGTGTAGATTCTTACGGATGGCGGGAGGTGTACATTACTGGTTTTACCCAGGAAAAGTGGGTGGTCTGCCTCCACCACAAAAATCGACCGTCATATATAACCTTACATGTGTTGAAAATGACGTAAAACATCATACAAACAAAAAATATAAATACAATTTTGAGTTTTCAACTTTTCTTCCATTATTCTACCATAGGTTGGAATATATTATTGGTGAAATTATAATCAACAGTTAGTAATATGCAAAAACAGTTTGCGTTATAATTAATAGTAAAGATTGAACAAATGCAATTTATGTAGAAAAGTTGAACGTCATAAGTTTTACAAAAATCAAGATTGCAGTGTGTCCCTTTAAGGATGCCCTCTGGTGAATATCAGAACAGATAGAATTTTTTATTTCCCTGTTTTTTATGAAGACTAACATATTACTAGTTAGTTTCTGGAAAAATAATGATGGGTCGGTGATTTAACTTTTTCGCAAAATTAATCTTTAGTAATACACTCTCACAGTGCGGTTTTAAATTCTGAATCAGCTGCAAATTGTGTATGGCAACTTACATGTGTGTAGTGTGGTTTGCAGAACAGGTATCGATTTTCCGTCTTTTTTAATGTAATAGATCATACTTTAGGACGAAAAATTAAGGGTTGGGGTATTTTTATCACCATCTGAAAAATTAGTACATCCCTTGTCATTACCCCACCCAGTTTACTATAAATTGCATTTTTAAATTTGTGATCCATAAATTTTTCATGATAAAGGAACAGATCTGAGTATCAGAATGAAAAAATAAAAATTGGGGGTCGGTGTGCATATAAGAAAGATATTCAATAAAAACTGAGAAAAAAATGTGCTTTTTTAGATTTCGACGAGCTCTGACATATAACGGCATAGGTCTGTAACAAATAATAGGAAAATACTTTTTATTCCTGTCTATGTATATGCTAACACATGTCTTTGTAATAAAGTTTAAATTAAGTGAATATCTTAAATGTTTTTTGAGAAATACCATCTTTTGTACCCCTACCCCCCATTTTGGCTTATGTTAAAAATTGTCAATTTTGGGCACAACATGTGAGGTCAAAAAAAAAATCTAATTTATTTTTAATTTTTTTGCACTAAAATATCCCTATTGGGCATAAGTTTGTTACTGTATAATTATTTTTTCCAGTTTTATTATAATTTTTGAAATATAACAAATGTAAATTTCCGGAAGTGCAAAAATCCAAAACCTCAGCAGAGGGCACCCTTAATTACTTTAAACACAAGGCAACCTATTGTGTTGAGATTCATAAAAAAATATGACAGAATATGTTAAATCTTGCGAAACAATTTGAATTGGCACATTACAAAAAGTTAAGTGAAATGCATTAACATTTAACAATTTAGTATAAATGGGAGAGAAAATATAAAAAAAGTCATTTTCATATTTACATACATTTGAATGAGTTTTAATGCCCTGAATATTAACAAAATAATTACAAAAATTGACTACCATGCAAAATGTTTGCATGTTTATTCATTATAGGAAAAAATAAATAAATCATTTGACCATTTAAACATTGAGATTTCAAGGAATGTCAGCGGTTTAAAGATATTGAGAAGAACTTTTTCACAAAGAGCCATGTCATAGAATGTTAATTCATATATTCATATCAAGTGTTGTTGTATATTAAATTGTCTACGTAAATTTTTGTCTATTATATGGATACATTTGTGGTCTTGTGGCTGTGCATTATGTTTTTAAACTTAGAAATACAGATGTTTTGTTTCACTTGTGCAGCAAAATATCACTTTGCATGCAATAGTAATTGTTCTATTTTCATTAAAACATACATGTGACCCCAGGAATGCTTAATAAAAATCTATGGGTGAATCCGTTTTTCTATAGGAGTGTCTAAATTCTATTTTGCATCGATGGATGACCGCTCAAATGTTAAAGTGTCTTCCTTGGGTCCCATGTATGTTTGAATGGAAAAGCCCTCACAAGGATATAGGTTCAACTCTGTACAGAGATTACAGTATGTGTATATGATAGCCTACACTGCTGTAATCCTTGAGGTGTTGAAGAATGCTGACAGGCTACAGAGTGTTCATGGAAATCCACATTATTTAATATTAATATTAATCATATATTACAGTGTGTAATCTACCCCTTTTGGGAATGGGGCTTGCGTCTTTCATTTTGAGAATTTTAGCTTCAAAACGCCTGAAATTGAACAAATTTAAAAGTACTATAAAAACTACTAAACTAATGAAATTGGAGAGTTCGAGTTTTACTCATTGTGACAGCTGGAAGAAATTGAGTCTAAAAGAGGATCAAGAAAAGTGTTTGAGTTCAACAAAAATTGTGAATTGGATTTTTTTGAATTGGAAAGAAATATTTTATATCTGGGTGGAGTAGGTGGGTGGGGTATATATTATGCCGTCGGAGTAATGAGGCCAGCCAAATATCCGCACCTGAGTAGATAGATTACACACTGTATTAAATGTAGCACATATGTCGATATATAATTGGTGATTGTTATGTAAAAAAACACATTCCTTTATTGTGTCGCCTGCGTAACATGACCGACACTTAGGGATCACTTTGTCCATCATCTGTCGTCCGTCACACTTTAACCTGCAACCTAACCTTGGCCAAAACTTGAGAAGTCTTGATCTATGTTCATAAAACTTCACACGTCTTCATCTTAACTCTAGGAATGTCGTTAAACATGTCCAATAACTCATCATTTTGGCAGAGTTATGCCCCTTTTCATAAAACTTTAATCTGCAACCCAACCAAGCTCATAACTGGAATTAGCACAGGCAGGCAACACAAGTGTTCTGTAGAACACTCTTCTAGTTAAAGCAATGAATGTAGGGTTTGTGTGATGATACCTCACTGCAACTAGGTTTTATGTTGTTGAATATTAAATTTACCGGTACTTGTTGAATGTTTAAAAGATGGAAATTGAAAATTAAATGTGTGCAAAGAGAAAATTAATTCTGTGATGTTTGTTTCTTTTTTTTATGTCGTAGCTTAATAGAGGATACATACCTCATCCCCATGAGGTTTAGCTCAATGGCTGAGGCATGTCTGATGGGAAACTGTATCCTTCATTAAATCTCTTCCTGTAATGATCAATTTTAACTGTTCTTTAAAACATTCATATATTATGAAAGTGGCGCAGTCTTGGTAAGTAGGAGCTTTGCACTATCTGAACACTGAGAAGTATTGTATAAAAACTGGAGTTATATTCTACATATTTATATCAGGTGTGCTATTTACCAAGGATTTACCTATGTGCAAAATGGTAAAACAAGTTGCAGATATGTTATATCCTCCCATAAGTTGCAGATATGTTATATCCCCCCATAAACTTCAATATATAGATCAGTTCAAACAAACATGCTTTACTGATCTACCTACCATTGAGCTTTATGTGAAGTTTATTTTAAAGGGACATACAACACTCTTGAAATAGTCAAAAGCATTAAAATTAGCTCCATTATTTATTAAATTTTCTTCATATTTCTACCCTACCACAGGTTTAATGTTTTATTGGTGAAGTATTATCTGTACATTAACACAGATATATGCAAAACAAACGATTTGGTTAGAACTGTTCACATAATTATTTATCATGATTCGCAAGTATGCATGTTGTGTCAAGAAACTAATGAGATGCCTTGAGTTGTAAACAAATCAAGATTGTTGTATGTCCCTTTAAACTTCGCTGCCATAGTCGAAAACATTGATTTTACGACCAGTGTATGCCCCGATCAACATGCACACTATTAGCGGGCTGATCAGGGTTTACATAGTTCGCCACTCAGTAAGAATATTATCCATAACACTTCAATTATGAAATATTACCCAAAGGTTTTAATACAATTTTTAGCAGACGACATTTGAAATTTGGCGGCGAAAGTGTTAAGATGTATCAGTGTAGTGTAAATGTTTTACTTGTTATATTTTCTGTTGTATACATCAGTAGTGGTATATGTGTTACATGTACACAAGTTGTTACTTTTTATCTCTAGTCTATGTGTGAAATAAAGGATATGCTTGTAAAGTGAACTCTAGCATGGTTTGTTCAGTCCAAATATAATTGACTACCTTGATTTGTGTAGAATATTATTGAATTGAATTGGAATTTATAGCTGTCATATGGCGACTTTCCAGCTTCCATTGGTGGAGGAAGACCCCATGTGCCCCTCCGGGCAAATTTCATGCACAGGCGGGCACCTGGGTAGAACCACCGACGTCCCGCAAGCAGCTGGATAGCTTCCTCACATAAATATTCCTAGGCTCATGAGGGATCGAACAGCGGTGAGAGGCAAGCGATGTAGAATATTATTAATATTATAGTTAAAATGTATTTAATATAGAATGTATCAAAAGTGAATTCTAGCATTTTAAACAGTCTCTTCATATATTGTTATGTCTACCAAATGATATAAACTTTACACATATAGAGGAGTATGAGAAAGGTAAAAGGCAACCGCTTCTCCCTCATGTAATACTTGGTAGGCAGAGGGGTAGAACCCCCCTCCCTCCCCCATCCCCCAAATTCATGTTCATTTTATCATTTTTCATGCTCATTAAAGGTCTTCATCATGACACCTACATTGTTTCAGTGCCATCTCGCTCAAATCACTAGAGCAGTCTCAGAAAAACAATAAACGTGGCTACGTGAAAATGTTCTAGGCCCATTCTCCACATTTTATCTCAATGTAAATGGAGGATGAGCCTGGCATGTTCATTCCTGTTAGGCGCCATATAACCTTTCATGTGTTGGTGCGCCTTAACCCAATTCAGTTCAATTAATGTAATACTTGTTATTCATGAAAAACGGTCAACTGAAAAGATTGAATGTACCCAATTTAATTTGTAATTGTTTTAGAGAAGCCGAATATGGACATTTCCGATTGTTTACTGTCAGAATTATTTCGAATATTATTGTTGTTCAATTAAAGAACATTGTGTATGTCCGAGCCAATCGTAAAAAAAAGCGTAAATTGAATGGAATAAATCCTTTTTCCAAGATTTCATTTTGATCATGAATTCTAAATTAAGAGAAAAAATATAACATGTTTCTTCACAGAATACTCCTAAAATAGTGATGTTTACATAAAAGTTTAGTAATATTGAGTATTTCGTATTAAATTCGCGTAGATATAGGTAGAACCTATTGAATCAAAAAAAAAAAAAATCCTATTACCGCCATTGGGCTAGGGTATCAACAGATCATTGAAGAATGTTGCCAATACACTATACAGCTGGGTTTGTCCCTTGATATCATCAAACCTACCAATAACCAGTCCAGGCTCATCAAACCTACCAATGACCAGTCCAGGCTGTTCAAACCTACCAATGACCAGTCCAGGCTCATCAAACCAACCAATGACCAGTCCAGGCTCATCAAACCTACCAATGACCAGTCCAGGCTCATCAAACCTGCCAATGACCAGTCCAGGCTCATCAAACCTACCAATGACCAGTCCAGGATCATCAAACTTATCAATAACCAGTCCAGGCTCATGAAACATACCAGTGACCAGTCCTGGCTCATCAAACCTACCAATAACCAGTCCACGCTAATCAAACCTACCAATAACCAGTTCAGGCTCATCAAACCTACCAATGACCAGTCCAGGCTCATCAAACCAACCAATGACTAGTCCAGGCTAATCAAACCTACCAATAACCAATCCAGCTGATCAAAGCTACCAATGACCAGTCCAGGTTCATCAAACCTACCAATGACCAGTCCAGGCTCATCAAACCAACCAATGACCAGTCCAGGCTAATCAAACCTACCAATAACCAGTCCAGGTTCATCAAACCTACCAATGACCAGTCCAGGCTCATCAAACTTACCAATCACCAGTCCATGCTCATGAAACCTACCACTAACTAGTCCAGGCTCATCAAACCTACCACTGACCAGCCCAAGCTCATCAAACCTACCAATAACCAGTCCAGGTTCATCAAACCTACCAATAACCAGTCCGAGCTCATCAAACCCCCCAGTCCAGGCTCTTCAAACCTACCACTGACCAGCCCAAGCTCATCAAACCAATCAGTAACCAGTCCAGGCTCATCAAACCTACCAATGACCAGTCCAGGCTCATCAAACCTACCAATAACCAATCCAGGTTCATCAAACCTACCAATGACCAGTCCAGGCTCATCAAACTTACCAATCACCAGTCCATGCTCATGAAACCTACCACTAACTAGTCCAGGCTCATCAAACCTACCACTCACCAGCCCAAGCTCATCAAACCTACCAATAACCAGTCCAGGTTCATCAAACCTACCAATAACCAGTCCGAGCTCATCAAACCCCCCAGTCCAGGCTCTTCAAACCTACCACTGACCAGCCCAAGCTCATCAAACCAATCAGTAACCAGTCCAGGCTCATCAAACATACCAATGACCAGTCCAGGCTCATCAAACCTACCGATGACCAGTCCAGGCTGATCAAACCTAGCACTGACCAGCCCAAGCTCATTAAACCTATCAATAACCAGTCCAGGCTGATCAAACCTACCAATGACCAGTCCAGGCTCATCAAACCTATCACTGACCAGCCCAAGCTCATCAAACCTATCAACCAGTGCAGGCTCATCAAATTTACCGAAGACCAGCCCAAGCTCATCGAACCTACCAATAACCAGTCCAGGCTCATCAAACCTACCGATGACCAGTCCAGGCTCATCAAACCTACCACTGACCAGCCCAAGCTCATCAAACCTATCAATAACCAGTCCAGGCTCATCAAACCTACCAATGGCCAGACCAGGCTCATCAAACCTAACAATGACCAGTCCATATCAATGACCAGTCCCGGCTCGTCAAACCTACCAATCATCAGTCCAAGCTCATCAAACCTACCAATAACCAGTCTAGGCTGATCAAATCTACCAATAACCAGTCCAGTCTCACCAAACCTACCAATGACCAGTCCAGGCTCATCAAATTTACCAAAACACCAGTCTAGGCTCATCAAAACTATCAATGGCCAGTTCAGGCTGATCAAATCTATCAATAATCAGTCCAGGCTCATCAAACCTACCAATGACCAGTCCAGGCTCATCAAATCTAACAATGACCAGTCCAGGCTCATCAAACCTACCAATGACCAGTCCAGGCTCATCAAACCAACCAGTGACAAGTCCAGGCTAATCAAACCTATCAATGACCAGTCCAGGCTCATCAAACCTACCAATAACCAGTTCAGGCTCATCAAACCTACCAATGAACAGTCCAGGCTCATCAAACATACAAATGACCGGTCCAGGTTCATCAAACCTACCAATGACCTGTCCAGGCTCATCAAACCTACCAATCACCAGTCCATGCTCATGAAACCTACCACTAACTAGTCCAGGCTCATCAAACCTACCACTGACCAGCACGACCTCATCAAACCTACCAATAACCAGTCCAGGTTCATCAAACCTACCAATAACCAGTCCGAGCTCATCAACACCCCCCCCCCATCCCCCCATACCCCCCCCCCCCCCCCCCCCCCGGCTCTTCAAACCTACCACTGACCAGCCCAAGCTCATCAAACCAATCAATAACCAGTCCAGGCTCATCAAACCTATCAATGACCAGTACAGGCTCATCAAACCTACCGATGACCAGTCCAGGCTGATCAAACCTAGTACTGACCAGCTCAAGCTCATTAAACCTACCAATAACCAGTCCAGGGTCATCAAACCTACCGACGACCAGTCCAGGCTCATCAAACCTATCACTGACCAGCCCAAGCTCATCAAACCTATCAATAACCAGTCCAGGCTCATCAAATCTACCGATGACCAGCCCAAGCTCATCAAACCTACCAATAACCAGTCCAGGCTCATCAAACCTACCGATGACCAGACCAGGCTCATCAAACCTACCACTGACCAGCCCAAGCTCATCAAACCTATCAATAACCAGTCCAGGCTCATCAAACCTACCAATGACCAGTCCAGGCTCATCAAACCTACCAATGGCCAGACCAAGCTCATCAAACCTATCAATAACCAGTCCAGGCTCATCAAACCTACCAATGACCAGTCCAGGCTCATCAAACCTACCGATGACCAGTCCAGGCTCATCAAACCTACCACTGACCAGCCCAAGCTCATCAAACCTACCAATAACCAGTCCAGGCTCATCAAACCTACCAATGGCCAGACCAGGCTCATCAAACCTAACAATGACCAGTCCATATCAATGACCAGTACCGGCTCGTCAAACCTACCAATCATCAGTCCAAGCTCATCAAACCTACCAATAACCAGGCTAGGCTGATCAGATCTACCAAAAACTAGTCCCGTCTCATCAAACCTACCAATGACCAGTCCAGGCTCATCAAATCTACCAATGACCAGTCTAGGCTCATCAAACCTACCAATGACCAGTCCAGGCTCATCAGATCTTCCAATAACCAGTCCCGTCTCATCAAACCTATCAATGACCAGTCCAGGCTCATCAAATCTACCAATGACCAGTCTAGGCTCATCAAAACTATCAATGACCAGTTCAGGCTGATCAAACCTACCAATCACCAGTCCAAGCTCATCAAACATACCAATAACCAGTCCAGACTGATCAAATATATCAATAATCAGTCCAGGCTCATCAAACCTACCAATGACCAGTCCAGGCTCATCAAATCTACCAATGACCAGTCCAGATTCATCAAACCTACCACTGATCAGTCCAGGCTCATCAAATCTACCGCCAGTCCAGGCTGATCAAACCTACTTCTGACCAGTCCAGGCTCATCAATAAATACCGATAAAGGTGATCCTTTGAGAGCAACAAACACAATTAAGAGAATAAAGCAGCAGACTCGGTTTTATTGAGTCTGTTCATGAGAAGTAATGAAAGAAGCAACATTTCCCACGCCCCCTAGCACATGATATGTTCCAACAAGTTACATGTGATGGACGTCAGGGATACTGGGCGGTAGTTTGCCGCTTGATGTTTATTTCCCTTTTTGAATACTGGGACTATCCAGGCATCTCTCCAGTCTTGGGGAATTTCATATGTGTCGAGTGAGAATTGGTAGAGCTGGGTCAGTATAGGAGCAAGTTCGGTTTCAGCTGCCTTTAGAATAAATGATGGGATCGAGTCTAGTCCTGTGGCTTTTTGGGGCCTTCCTTTCAAAAGCTTGTGACTTGTGCCGAAGGCCAGCAGAGCTTATGGGATGCCGAGTTGTCCGTCGTCCGTCGTCCGTTGTCCGTTGTTAACTTTTGTCTCGTTAAGACGATAGGGCCTTCATTTTTCATCTAATCTTTACCAAACTTTAACAGGTTGTTAATATCAATGAAAGCTCGGATGAGTTCGAAAACCAGCCAGATCGGCCAAGTAACAGCGGAGTTATGGCCCTTGATTTAGTTAAAAATGCTATATTGCT
The DNA here is from genome assembly GCA_037043455.1 of Cyrtodaria siliqua. NCBI lineage: Eukaryota > Metazoa > Mollusca > Bivalvia > Adapedonta > Hiatellidae > Cyrtodaria > Cyrtodaria siliqua. Next base: position 136,148 of record JAWPHD010004471.1, on the reverse strand, counting down.
ATATTTTGCCTCGTTAAGACGATAGGGCCTTCATTTTTCAACCTATCTTTACCAAACTTTACCACATTGTTAATATCAATGAAAGCTCGGACAAGTTCGAAAACCAGCCAGATCGGACCAGTAACACCAGAGTTATGGTCCTTGATTTAGTTGAAAATGCTATATTGCTATATTTTGCCTCGTTAAGATGATAGGGCCTTCGTTTTTCATCATATCTTTACCAAACTTTACCACATTGTTAATATCAATAAAAGCTCGAACAAGTTTGAAAACCAGCCATATCGGACTAGTAACAGCGGAGTTATGGCCCTTTATTTAGTTAAAAATGCTATATTTTGTCTCGTTAAGACGCTAGGGGCTTCATTTTTCATCCAATCTTTACCGAACCTAATCAGATTGTTAATATCAATGAAAGCTCGGACAAGTTCGAAAACCAGCCATATCGGAATAGTAAGAGCGGAGTTATGGCCCTTGATTTAGTTAAAAATGCTATATTTTGCCTCGTTAAGACGATAGGGGCTTCATTGTTCATCCGATCTTTATCAAACTTTATCAGATTGTTAATGTCATTGAAAGCTCGAACAAGTTCGAAAACCAACCATATCGGACCAGTAACAGCGGAGTTGTGGCCCTTGATTTAGTTAAAAATACTATATTTTGCCTCGTTAAGACGATAGGGGCTTCATTGTTCATCTGATCTTTACCAAACTTTATCAGATTGAAAAATATCAATGAAATCTCGAGCAAGTTCGAAAACTAGCCATATCGGACCAGGAACAGCAGAGTTATGGCCCTTGATTTAGTTAAAAATGCTATAGTTTGCCTCATTAAGACGATAGGGGCTTCATTGTTCATCCGATCTTTACCAAACTTTATTAGATTGTTAATATCAATGAAAGCTCGGACAAGTTCGAAAACCAAACATATCGGACCAGTAACAGCTTAGTTATGGCCCTTGATTTAGTTCAAAACGCTATATTTTGCCTCGTTAAGACGAGAGGGCCTTTATTTTTCATCCGATCGTTACCAAACTTTTATTTTTTTAATTTTTTTTTTAATTTTTTATTTTTTTTTTTTATAAATTTTTTAATTTTTTTTTTTTTTTTTTTAATTTTTAATTTTTTTTTTTCTTTTATTTTTTTTTAATTAATATTTTTTTTTTAGCTCTATGTTGGACCAGTCGGACCAGTAACAGAGGAGTTATGGCTTTTGATTTAGTTACAAATGCTATATTTTGCCTCGTTAATACGGTAGGGCCTTCATTTTGATCTGATCTTTACGAACTTTAACAGATTCTTTTGTTATGGCCCTGATTTAGTTCAAAAGCTGTTTTTTGCCCGAAACTTCCAAAAAAACGTAAATGGCAGTCATTCACTCGCTTCATTGATGTTATAAGAGCCATGTTAGCCAGTAGAGCGTCCACAGGCCCTCTTGGGCCTCTTGTTGTTTAGTTTCAAATGTTCGTTGATTTTTTTTTTGAATTATAATGATTAATGTATTATTTACAAGTTGAGTATCAAGGAAATTGTTAAATGCTTGAATAAATAAAACAATCAATAGATCTGCAGTAAATTTAATCATGCTACTGTTCCCCCTTGATTTCTATAAGTTAACCGTTTACATGTGCACACATGCATTTAGGGGGCCAGGAGTGGGATGTGTGTGTGTGTGTGTGTGTGTGTGTGTGCGCGCGCGCGAGTGGGGAGTGGGGGGGGGGGGGGGCATTTGCCATGATTTGGCATTTAGAATGTTTCATTTCACATGTGTAAAAAACGTGTGACAGGCCCGTAGCCAGCCCTCAAATTTAACTGAGGCTAATCCGTTACTGTGGAGGTCCTGTGGCACGCATCCTCGCCCACCCACCCACAATACTCCGGATCATTTTTAGCATGGTGAACTTGTTCACCAAGCTATAGTTACCGTGTTTTTTTCACGAATCCTATCTACAGCCTCACTGATGAATCGACGCATTGCCTGAAAAAGAAGACCCATATTTTAACAGGTGTTTCTTCTTTTCTAGTGCGGATACAAATAAGGTAATGTCATTTAGAAATTTCAAATAATTTCCTCGATACATTGTTTAAGTTATATATTATTTATATAGCTATTTCATCTATTGTTTCATCGTTTAGCTGTACGTTCTATAAATAGATCAATCATCATCATCACATGATCATCACGTGATCTTGCGTAAAATATATTCATACGCTGTATTGTTCTCCTAGGATAGTGATTGAGATTTGTAACCAGTTAATTTTATAATTTATTTTTCTTGTTGCAACACCATCAAACGCATATCTTCCATCTTTCTTGGATTTATATATTTAAGAAATAGACATGGCCTTTATAGTCTTCATATAATATTTAATAGGTTTGGTCAGTAATGGTTATCGCATAAGCTACTATCCTTTGTAAAAAGTTGTTGCTGCCTATTCTCCGGAATAAGATTTCAGCTTATTTTGAAGTAAAGAACGCAGTGTATTCTGAAGTATCTATGAAGTTAAAATAACTGTTTCGGTCGTAAACTAATCCTGCATACGTGTGCCGATCGTGTCGTAACCGGGTCAATTCGCACACTCCGGTTTTAGGAAATATACCTTATAGTTCATCATTTGTAAAGGTTTATTAGCTCAGTCGAGAGAGCGACAGTCCCATAAAATTATGGATTATAAAGCGAGCGGGATGGGTTCGAATCTGAGCAGAACCCAATTGTTTTATTCTAATTGTATTTTTTTTATCCAAACAAGTTTGTTTAATTCATGCCCAATGGTTTTAAAAGGGGTACATCAGAATTTTTCTAGTAACAGCTTACATTATAAAATTGTTCCAGTTCACGATATAAAACACTATCAATCAAAATGTGAAGCTAGAACCATTTTGTTAATGTCTAAAGTTTCAGAACACCATATAGCTAGGGTGGACTCGCACGTAATATGCTAAAATTAACCCTGGTGCGTCACCCAGGATAGCACGTATTACTGTGCAGAATGAATTTCTTTGCAAATAAAAGATTTTATAGGCTCATTATGTTTTGGTCATGTAGAATTGTCAATTTTAAATCGGACACCTATACACCCCCATAAAAGTACCCCTTTTAGACTTAAGTCGGAAAACAAATTGTGTGTGTGTGTGTGTGTGTGTGTGGAGAGTGGGGGATTTTTAAAAAGATGTTTACGACTTTTATCTATGCGTCAATTTGGTAGAGGTAGCGGTAGACCTCATCTGTTTTGAAACAAACTCGTAGAACTACAGTCCTGCCGCGCGTAAGTGAGTAGCTGTCAAACATTATTCAATGTGCAAACGCGTAACAAGCGGGACTCGAACGTATGACTGTAGCATTGAGAGATATACATTACACAACAAGAGTAGATCTAAACACAAATATGTTACCTTTTATTACAATTTTCAAATTACATGCAAAACTGATTGAATTATATTCTGTTAAGGCCAAAACACAACAAAGCAACATAAAAATGAAATGGTAAAAGTTGTTGCGTCGAGGGTAAAAACGGCGATTCGGTTGAGTGACAGGAAACACAATACGTTTTGTTTAGGCCTAAGGTAGTAAACGAAATTTACCGTGACTTTGGTGATTATTGCCAACAAACGATTTGCCGACTTAAAAAAGAATCCACGTAGAAATTACAATTAGTGATATGAATCGTGAAATTCTCAGTAGCGTTCACATACATGGTTGAAAAATATAACATCGAAATAATTGTGTATAAACATCATTTTTACTCCGAGTTGTGAGATTAAATCACAACGGTATCCCGAGAACAGTGGTACTCCGAGTTGTGAGAATGAACTACAACGGTATCCCGAGACCAGTGGTATTCCGAGTTGTGAGAATAAATAACAACGGTATCCGGAGACCAGGGATACTCCGAGTTGTGAGATTAAAATCAAATGAGCACAAAGATTTATAAGTTATGTTTTGTATATGTGTAGTCTGTATGTCTATACTACAAGCTGTATGTAAAACATATGTTCTTGTAGTTGAAGGTCACACTTTTTGGAACACGGAAGCCTCAGGGAGAATTTGTCATTTTACAGTGACATTCCATGTTTAAATTTGTATACTCGTATTATAAATCTTTGTGTAGCGGGGGATATGGCTGTCTTTCAGCTACACTCTGACTACTGACTACACTCGTGTTCATTTGATTTTAATCATACTTGCATAGTGGGTCGATATCAATGCAAGGTTGTTTCCTATTTTAATTCAGCTATGTTGGTCAAAGGGTCTATGAATTACCTCCCCTTGAATTGGCAAAATAAGCTGTCTTGACCTTTTTGACGCTATATTTATTTCTAATGATTCAAACTTTGATAGGTGATGACTGGTGATGTTTTTTGATACACTTTAACACCTGTGAAGATGATGAAGCGTTTCGAAGATTAATTTTCATTATAACCAATCATTCCTTTTGTTCCCTTCTTTATTCCTGTATATACCTTACCTTATCTTGTTTTAATCGCCTTAGTTCCAGATACATTAAACAATGCATTGATGTATTATTACATGCACTGATGTATTGTTATTAAGAAGAGTTGACACATTTTCAGTCCATTCATGTCATACGTGAGTGAAAAGAAACCTTCCATTACATGGATGCACAAATCATAGTTCACCATGCTCTCAGTACCTTCGGTACTTTGATTTATTATTATTTCTACATGCAAATTCTTGCATTTTAGGGTATATATCCAAGACAAGCTTTTCAGTTTTAAGTTATTTTTTTATCAATAATATATCATTTATCGATATTGAGGTTGTTTTACTTTATATGTAAAGTACATAGACACAGGTAGCTGTATCGGTGTGGGGAACTAAACAAAAATAGTTCTAGATCGGGATCTATATAAAATTAAAACAAAATGAACATGCTATTTGTTGAAAACAAACATTATCCTACTTTCCTTTGCATTGGTTATAAATTACTATGTAATATTCTGGAACGAAGTGGTAAATACGTCCGCTGACTAGGGAGCGTAACATTTATATCCCAGAGTACAGAGTATTGTAGTTATAGTCTATAACTACAATACTCTGGGATAATTTTTCAGGAAAACTTTAAATATGTTTGTTTTCAACAAATAACATGTTCATTTATATCTATTTTTGTTTCGTTCCCAACACTGATACCGGTGTAGATAGTAACTATGTACATTCCCTCAATTGTACAGATGCAATGCCTCGGTGTTTTTTCTTCTTCATAAAATGCAATGCCTCGGTGTGTCTCAGCGTAGCTAGTGACACCAACTCCACTAAGGCACGGTTATCTCCATTTAGAGCATGGCAAAGTGTACTGTTACAAAGATTTAGATATGCAAAACTTCAAAAAAGAGAGAGAGAGAGAGAGAGAAGAGAGAGAGAGACACACACACACACACACACACACACACACACACACACACACACACACAGAGAGAGAGAGAGAGAAAGAGAGAGAGAGAAAGAGAGGGAGAGAGAGAGAGTCATAGGTTTATGTTCGCTGAAGGCTAATATGCATATTTTAATTTAATTCGATATGACATTATCGATTTTTGATCGACGTTTTGACGTTCTCGAGTTTCGAAGACATTATCGAGTAGAGTAAATCGAGTTTCGAGTAGAGAAAATCGAGTTTCGCGTAGAGAAAGTCGAGTATCGAGTAAAGTAAGTCGTGTTTCGAGTAGAGAAAGTAGAGTTCGAGTAGAGAAAGTCGAGTTCGAGTGGAGTTCGAGTGAGAAAATCGAGTTCCGAGTTGACATTATCGAGTTTCGAGTAGAGAAAATTGAGTCTCGAGTAGAGAAAATCGAGTTTTGAGAAATCATTGTAAGAATGGTGAGGAATACGGTAATTATAAATTAAAATGTATCTGTAGAATACATTTAGTAATTAGTATTTTAACATTGAAAGAAGTAAAGTCAATACTAATTCACATGCTCTTTTGAACTATTTTGTGATTGAAGTACACTTTTTAAAGGGACAAACTTCAATATTGATTTCCTTCAATCTCGCGGCGTGCCGTTATGTTTTTTCATGCAACATCAAGAACAGCAGCATACACTTTATTATATCGCCTGATTAGCGCAGACACTTTAGGATCACTTTTTCTTGCATACCGGATAAGGCTATCCACGTTTTACATGGGGGGATGGGCAGTCTTTTCTTGCATACCAGACAAGGATATCCGTCATTTTACCGGGGCTAGATATGTCCATCTCACCCTAGGGTCGAGATAAAATTCACGCGCGACAACATCCGTTAGTAGCTGGCGGCGTCAATGCACAACATGTCTCTTACATGCAAGAAAAATAATCTATCATGGGTATTTTTACCGAGGCTCTGCCGAGGTTTTGATTAAAACACAACATGTCTCTTATATGCAAGAAAAAGAATCTATCACGGGTATTTTTACCGAGGCTCGGCCGATGTTCCGTAAAAAACACTTATACCTCGGGTTGGAATTCCCTATCTTCACCGGATACCCATGAAAGATTCTTATAATTCTTTATGGGTAAAGATAAAATTCCCGCCCCCATCAACATCCGGTTCATCACATTGAGAAGGTGTGTCGCGTGCAAAAATCATGTCAAAGGTCAAGGTCACAGTTGTAGGTCAAAGGTAAAAAAGATCGTGAACAAATTCATGTCTCAGCCATTACTTGGAAGCTACTGAAGGGAGTTTCGTCAAACTTCACACAAATGTTTATCACAATTAGAAATTATGTCGCGCGCAAGAATCATGTCGGCCTCAATATCAAGGTCACAGTTTGAGGTCAAAGGTAAATAAAATCATTAAAAGTTCATTCATGTCTCAGCCATTACTTGGAAAGTACTGAAGGGAACTGCGTCAAACTTCACAAAAATGTTCATCACATTGAGGTGCCACTGAGTTTCGTCGGTGTGTTCTTGAGCAAGAAACTTTTCCTTAGCCTAGTCCGTCGGATGCGGACGTAAACTGGGCGGTCCCGTGTATCGGTCTATCTTCCGAGCACGTTAAAGAACCATAGGAACGTATTCCCCAGTTTTATGGCCGTATGTATGGTGACAGATGTCTGCCATTGTCGTCTTTTCGTTATTTCGCCCCCGAAAAGTCGACAGAACGAAAAGACGACAGGACGAAAAGACGACAAATGCAGCGCGAAAAGACGACAGAAGGAAAAGACGACAGAACGATTTCGTTCTGTCGTCTTTTCGTTCTGTCGTCTATTCGCCTTCCGGACGACATGCACGTTTCGGTCATTGCGGCCATTTCATGGCGACTACTAAAAGTCGGGGACGATTTTGAATTGTTGGAGAAATGGGTAAAAAAGGCAGGATGTGTGCATCCCTTATGTCCAATCAATAATAAACGGAGGGTTACTATTTCTTTTAAATGCTTTTTTATAAACGCAGAATGGTTCATTTAATATGAATATTGAAACATAATAATATAAAAATAATATTTTGACTTTGTAATTTAGTAGTAACTTTCCGGGACTGATACTGATGATCATGCCTGGACCAGTCGCAATAATTACCATGTTTGGAGTAAACTTTATATTCTTATTATTTAAATTGGTATGTAACAATGTAGGATGGTATAGCGGACATAACTATGGATTTGTTTATGTAAAAATGTAATAAAATTACTTTGTATTTAATGATTAACTTTCCGGGGCCACTTAATAATAGACACGATTTTGGCTCATATTCCTCGATCTATTCAAACAAATGGCAAGCAAAATATTGACATTTAAATTTAACACTAACTTTCCGGGACCGTTTGTTGAAACCATCATATCACAATGATTATACCTTATATTTATCAATGTAGGATCATTGATGGTGTAGTATAGCAAACATAATTAAGAATGTGTTTCATATTATACGGAACTGTTAAACATGTACATGACTGATAATTGTGCTAACACACTGGCACTTGAGCCGCAGATATTATATAAAAAAACATAAAAAAAAACGATATCGCCCTATTACCTATATAACACATGGTAGACATCTATGATATGACCAACCTCGTTTCGAAGGCTGAATCTTTGTCAAATTACAGAATTGATTCAAATCCTCAACACAGTTCGTTAGGTCTGACTCCCATTTATCACATTAAATTCACAGTTCGTACGAAAACGCACGCTGTGCGGAGAAATTTAAGTTTCTGCCGTAATAACATTTCCCTCCGCACTTCCGTTTTATCGAGAAGTTCCGAATTCCCAATAGGATCACCAGTTACAAAGACCCATTCGCAATTTCTCGAATATTTAACTGTGTGTACAAATGATACTTGATTAGTCTTGATCATCTTCGACGCTTGATTGTAAATACAAACGTTTGTCTTGAAAACAAGCAATCGTCGCAGATGATCTAGACTAATCAAGTCTCGGTTGTACAAACAATTAAATATTCGAAAAGTTAGTACAGCCGGAAGTCAGGTAGGAAATGTTATTACGGTATGCACACTCGCTGTCAATTTTGCCCCATTCTCCGACAGTTCAAAATCGTCCCGACTTCTAGTAGTCAACCGGAAGGCGAAAAGACGACAGAACGAAAAGACGACAGAACGACAGAACGAAAAGACGACAGAACAAAAAGACGCCAATTGCAGCGCGAAAAGACGACAGAACGACAGAACGAAAAGACACCATTTCAAGGGCGAAAAGACGACGGAACGCCACGCGAAAAGACGACAATATCAAATGGCGTCTTTTCGCGCTGAAGTGTCGTCTTTTCGTCTTTTTCGCGTGGCGTTCTGTCGTCTTTTCGCCCTTGAAATGGCGTCTTTTCGTTCTGTCGTCTTTTCGGGGGCGAAATAACGAAAAGACGACAAATGGCAGAAATCAGTATGCGTCCATATTTCTGGACCGAAAAAAACCCATGCAATATAGCACAACAAATATTAATTATCCCTTAGGGTAGTTTTTTCAGTACATTGAAAGTACTTTGGGGGTTAAGTTGAAGGTTCATATTTCATGGGCTCCATTGTGGGCTTTCATATAGTCCGTAAACACATTTGATAATGATAGGCTGTAAAATGCATGCCCATGATTATGAAAAAGGTAACATCTCTCGCTCACTGTAGCTACTGAAATATTATATTAGTACTCGGAGGTGACGCGGAAGGGCTCCATTTCAACTCCTATTTAATTTTAATTTATCCGCCTAAGCTCTCTCCCCTCCCCCAAACCCCCCCCCCCCCCCCCCAACCCCACCATATCTCTCTCTGTCTCTTGTATGTATAATATATTTTTTAAATGTTTAAAAATGTTTAACTCCCTGGCTTTTAACGTTTAATTTAGTCGCCCAATATACATAAAAATATATATTATATAGAAAGTATTATATAATATGCTTCATATATAAGTGTAAGATATAATTGATATTATATAATATATATATGTGTCGAATATTACATTATATTTAAAATGTTTAACTCCGTGGCATTTAACATTTAATTTAGTCCCCCAATATACATAAAAATATATATTATATAGAAATTATTATATAATATGCATCATATAATTTTATTAGTGTAAAATATAATTGATATTATATATAATATATATATATGTGTCGAATACTTAAAAATATGGCTCTTCATATTTCTAAGTTTTTGATCAACACATATATATTTTATATATCATATACAATATATATTATATATCATATATACTATATATTTTATGTCGTGAAAAATCGAGTAAGGTTTCCTTAAAAAGTGGCAAAAAAGTTCGAAGTGTAAGCTTTCATCGTGAATGATACCACGTTTCCACGATTTTGGTAGGTAATTCTAACTTAATTAAAGTGTAACATTACACTATATTCAAATGATCCTTTTTGAGGAGATAAGTAGCACGCAGACTGTATAACGTTTTACTGTAACTGATACGGCGTTTCCGTAATTTACGTGTAACGTTACACTATATTTAGCGGCAAGTGATCCTTTTTTTAGAGGATAAGTAGCTCGTAGACTGATACAGCTTTATATATTTCATTTGCATTTCAGGGGTTAGCGCGAACGCAGACCCCCACACTAATAAATGGCGTACCCGAGTAATCAACATTTGTGACTATCGCAGGCGTCAGCCCAACCGAAGTGCAATGGAAAGGCCTCTGGGGAAACCGCCTGTTTGTTTTTCATAAATTCTTTATTATTTACAATAATATCCCAGTGGTGTAAATTACCACCCGGACGACACTCGTATACTAACTCCCGGATATAATTTAATTGGTGCCTGGAATAGTCGAGTAGGTTTTAGAAAAGATTATGTTTCGTGTGATTGCTATAATGATTATATTGACCAATATGAATATGTTCCCGATGTGCCCCTAATACGGACCTCGCTTGACAAAACATGTAATTCATTTGGGTTGAAACTTATTGATCTTTGTAAATCAATGAGTGTGCGTATAGTTAACGGTCGCTTATTTCAGGATTATGACTGTGGAGCTTATACTTACGCCTCAAGGCAAGGTGCATCTGTGATTGATTATTTGTTAACTAAAGAATGTAATTTTGCGAGTATTAATGAGTTTAATGTTTGCTCATTCAATGAATGGAGTGATCATTGTCCTGTTTCCTTTGCATTGATTTGTAATGTTAAACGTAAGGTTGCTACTGTGAACAGTGATGTTCGATATAAATGGTCTAGTGATTTAAAGAATGAGTTCAGAGCGGGATTGATTTCTCGATTAACTGATTTGAATAGTGTGACGAATAATATAGATATTTCGGACAGGGCGTCAATAAATACTGTAGTTTGTAATTTTACAAATATTTTGCGTGATGTTGCCGATCCACTTTTTTGTAGAAAGGTTTTTAATAATTGTGACCCTACTTTTACTGACGAACCAATGGTAAGAAATAAGGAATGGTTTGATGCGGAATGTATTCAAGCGAAACAACGATATAGTGAAGCATTGTGCATATTTAATCGATGCAAATCTAACTTTAGTAGGGAACAGTTTTGTATATTAAAAAAGGAATATAAGGATATTATTAAGAAAAAACGTAGGGCTTTTGAATTAAAGAAATTGTCAGATATTGAGAAGCTTAGGCATTCAAAACCTAAGGAATTCTGGAAATTTTTAAAAAGTAGTAATAAAAAGATTAGTCATAATATTACTATTGAGTCGTTTTATGATTATTTTTCTGGACTTGGAAATGATATATTGAATATAAAAAATGATGATGCAGAGGCATTTGCTATGAATCATGATTTTGATAATTTGGATGGTGCAGATGAACAGCTAGATAGGCCGATAACTGTATCTGAAATATTAGAAGCAGTTAAAAACCTTAATCGTGGTAAATCTACTGGTAGTGATTTTTTAATGAATGAATATTTTATAGAATCTATTGATATTTTATCGTCACATGTTTGTGACATATTTAATTCCATTTTGAACAGTGGTTTTTTTCCAGAAAAATGGACAGAGGGTGTCATGATACCGTTACATAAAAAGGGAGATAAAAATGATGTAAACAACTATAGGGGTATTACATTAGTTAGCTGTTTATCTAAACTGTTTACATCGATATTTTGTAAACGCATGGTTACCTTTTGTGATGAAAATAATACACTGTCCGATGCACAATTTGGATTTAGAAAAGGAAGATCTACTGTTGATGCATTATTTGTGTTGTTAACCGTTATTCAGAAATATGTAAACGAGAATAAAAGGTTGTATTGTGTATTTGTTGACCTTAAAAAAGCATATGACTGTATTTATAGAAATGCATTGTGGTTAAAAATATATAACCAGGGAATTCAAGGTAAAATGTGCAGAATAATAAGAGATATGTATTTAAAGATTAAGTCTTGTGTCAGGTCTTGTCAAACTTATTCTGAATTCTTCGAATATGCTGTAGGTTTACGTCAAGGGGAGGTAATCTCTCCAATCTTATTTTCTCTATTTCTTGAAGACTTAGAGTTGTTTTTGCAACAAGATATAAATTCTGGTTTAAAGATAGGTGATATTGTTTTAATGTTACTACTTTTTGCTGATGATATGGTTATCTATGGAAATTCACCAGAAGAAATACAGAGTAGCCTCGATTTGTTAAATTGTTATTGTAAAAATGGAGTCTTGAAGTGAATACGCTTAAAACTAAAGTTATGGTTTTTAGGAAAAGAGGTAGACTATTACCAAATGAGGAATTCACTTATAATAACAGTAAATTAGAAGTAGTTGATGATTTTAATTATTTGGGTACCGTGTTTAATTATACTGGTAATTTTTCACTTAACCAAGAACAAGTAGTTGGTAAAGCTTTGAAAGCCCTTAATGTTTTATTAGTAAATTGTCGTAAATATAAACTTAAACCTAAATTACTTTGTCAACTTTTTGATGCATTTGTTGGCTCAGTCTTGGGTTATGCATCGGAAATATGGGGCTTTAGTAAGTCTAAAGAAATTGAAAGAATACACTTAAAATTTTGTAAGAAAATATTAAATGTTAAAGTAAGTACTTGTACAGCTGCTGTTTACGGTGAATTAGGACGTTATCCTTTGTATATTTCACGATATGTTAAAATTGTTAAGTATTGGTTTAAGTTGTTAAATACTGATAATATTATATTGAAACAGGTTTATAATATGGCCTATGACGAGTGTGTTAATGGCAAAAAGAACTGGTTATCTAATGTTAAAACGTTACTGTATGAATATGGTTTCAATTGGGTATGGGATAACACTGATACAGTTGTTTGTAGGTCATTTGTATAAGTATTCAAACAAAGAATAATCGATTGTTTTTTGCAAAAGTGGTATGCAGATAAACAAAATTCTGGTGTCTTAGATTTGTATAACAATGTGAAAAATTATTTTCATTATGAAATATACTTAGATGTATTGCCATGCGATTTAAGAAGTTTAGTAAGTAGAATAAGGTTATCGTCACATTCTCTAAGAATTCAAGCAGGTCGGTATGGTATCAATAGGATTGAAAGAAATGAACGTTTTTGTCAATATTGTAATACTCAAGATATTGAAGATGAGTTTCATTTCATTCTAAAATGCCCATGTTACTCCGATATAAGGAGGAAATACATAGCTCAATATTATTGTAATAGACCAAGTATGTTTAAATTCATCGAATTATTGCAAACTGAAAACAAAATGATTCTTTTAAAATTGGCTTTATATCTCAAATGTGCGATGTCACATAGAATATCTATAACGCATGTGTGAACACTTTATAGATCATCCTCTTTAGAGCTGATATAAATCATATACTTTGTATGTTACACGTGATTTAATTATGTATTTTGTAATTGTTGTATATATATTATGATGATGTACTTAACGTACAAGTCAATAAAAGTATGTTCTGTTCTGTTCTGTTCTGATATAATGTCGAAAAACAGTCAAGAGAAGAAACTCACTGGAAAATAGTTCAGTTAATTGTTCATACCACATATAATCATTATACTGTTCACTGTTTACACCACTATATTACTGTTGATTGTTTTATAATCATTACACTTTTCACTGTTCATGTCACAATATCACATTTGATTGTCCACGGGCGAGAAGAGTTCGTTTATCATTGAAAAAAATCAGTGAGTTGTTTGCACATTATGTAAACAGGATTAAGTATAAGCCTTTGAGGGGTAACTCTTATTTAGAGTTACCAAAAGAACTTTTTCACCCTATGAAAGGTCTAATAAATATAAAATATAAAAAAGATGATGAATGTTTCAGATGGTGCCATTTGGCATATAAATTTCCTGCTGCAAAAGACCCCAAAGAATAACAAAGTACAAAAAGCACATTGTTGATCTTGATTACAGCGGAATTACATTTCCTTTACATTAAAACAAATCCCAAAAATAGAAAAACAAAACAATATATGTTTTAATATATTTGGATATGAAAAAAGTGGGGTGTATCCTCTGTACATATCAAAAAATAAAGATGAAGAAGAATGTGATATGCTTTTGATTGTCGAAGAAGAAAAAACACATTATGTGTGGATAAAGGATTTCAACAGTTTAATGTAAAATCAACATTATGTGTGGATAAAGGCTTTCAACAGTTTAATGTATAATCAGACATATCATAAAGAAATAAAATGGTTCTGCAAACCATGCTTGTATTTTTCATTGGAAAAAGTATTGGAAAAACATAAACCTGATTGTCTTTCTCTGAATAACAAGCAAGCAATAAAATGCCTTTTGCGCGTAGTGAAAAGGTTTTCTTTAAAAACTATGATAGGCAATTAATGGTTCCATTTGTTATATATGCTGACTTTGAAGCAATAACGGAAAAAATCTCTTCAGCTACAAATAATCCAAAAAACTCGTTTAAAAATGCATATCAACAATATACTGATTGTAGTTATGGATACAAGGTTGTCTGCTGCAATGATGACAAATATTCCAAACCGGTTGTTTTATAAATGCTGTTTATAAGTTTTTAGAAAAAATGATAGAGGAAGAAAAATATTGTTAAAAAAACTGCAAATGCATGTTTTAAGAAAGATTTGACAATGACAGTAGAAAAAGAAAAAAAAATCAGAGCAGCTGAAAAATGTCATATTTGTGATCAACGTTATATGACATGTGATAGAGCAGTTAGAGATCATTGCCATATAACCGGAAAGATTAGATGAAGTGCTCATGATGCATGCAATCTCAGTTTCAGATACCTGTTGTATTTCATAACTTCAGAGGCTATGACGCTCACTTTATAATGCAGCACATCGGAAAGTTTAAGAAAGCGATAAATGTTATACCAAATAATATGGAGAGGTACATGGCTTTCATGTTGGGGCCAAATTTGGTGTTTATAGATAGTTTCCAGTTTATGTCCCAGTCACTCGATAACTTGGTGAACAACATTCCGTTGTTTAAATATATCTCTCAAGAATACTCTGATGAAAAGTTAGAACTGTTGAAAAGAAAAGGAGTTTACCCGTACGATCATATGGATAGCTTTGAATGCTTGAAGGAAAAACAATTGCCTGACAAGAAAAGATTCTACTCCCAGTTAAATGATGAAAACATCTCAGATGCAGATTATGAGCATGCTAAAAAAATATGGAAGACATTCAAGATCAAAAACATGGGAGAATATCATGATCTGTATTTGAAAAGCGATGTTTTGCTGCTAGTTGATGTTTTTGAGAACTTTAGAAAAATGTGCTTTGAGTATTACAAATTAGATCCTTGTCATTACTTCAGTAGTCCTGGTTTAGCTTGGGATGCCTGTTTGAAAATGACTGGGATTAAACTTGACTTAATTACTGATATTGATCAAAAAATAAATATCGAAAACCACCGATTGAGGCCAGTGATGAGAAAAATAAAGGAATAGTGTATTTAAACTTGTATGGAAAGATGAAAATTTATAAAGCTTTGCCAAAGTTCAAAATAGGAGACAATGTTAGAATTAGCAAATATAAAAGAAGGTTTGAAAAAGGTTATACTCCAAATGGGACCGAAGAAATATTTGTTATTGATGAAATTCAATATACAAATCCTGTGACGTATAAAATAAAAGATTTGAACAACCAAAACATTGATGGAAGCTTCTATGTATTGGAAATGTTAAAAGCTGATTAAGAAATATTCAAAATTGAAAAAGTAATACGACGTGATTACAAAAAGAAACAAGCATTGATTAAATGGAAGGGTTACAATGAGGATTTTAATAGTTGGGTACCGTTTAAGGATATTCAAGACATAAAAGTGTGTTAAAGATATGAAAATATAATAAATTACCTATTATATATGGAACAAACATTTGCAGACGAGATATGTGAAAAACTTGAGGAGTTGAAAGGCAAATATGGAAGAGTATTGTTGGCATGCAAACATCGCCGGGTGGAATATGATGTGATTCATGCTGATTTTCTAGATAGTTCAAAAAAGTCAAATTAACAAGCGAAAACGATTACTATCGGAAATGGATTATTGCCTAGAAAAACTTGATCATATCAATAGAAAGCTTTTCAGTTTGAAACGCAAAATACATAAATGCAGAAAAATAAAATATTCCATGATCGAGTGTGATATGTATAGTGATGATGAAGATGATTGTCCTGTTCCTTCCGAGTTTGTTTGATTGTATTAAGCCATTTTTACACTTATTCTGAAATCTGGTTAGCCACTTGGCCGGAAGCGTTCACCTGTTTAGATTTGAAAAATAGTTAGAATAAAGTAACACACCATATTATCAATTACCCTACGAGTAGTATAGTAACTGGGGGGTTTGGGGGAGTTTTTTTCCGAGGGGGTTTGGTAACACAGCATCACCTCGGCTTGCAATTTTAGCTTGTTATTCATGCTGTAAGAAGCAAATCTACCGTCTTGTCACGGAGGGGGGCCGAGGAGAAACTGCACCCCCCAACCCCTTCCCACACCCCCACCCCCGAGGGAAAAACTGCGCTCAAACCCCCAGTTTCTATACTACTGCTTTAAGTAATAAAAAAAAGTGGTTTCTGTTAATCTGTGTTTCTTTTATGTGTGTATCAAGTTGTATGACTTTACATGACTTTCTTACCAACATCATGTATAATTTAGATAGCGGTAAAATAACGTATATAAACGTATATACAATGTTGTGGTTTCTTTAATCTAGACATAGAATGGTGACTCCCCAAATTCTTCGAGCGTTCACTGCAAAAATAGAAGAGAACAAGAAATGTCACTGTAAGTGACAAATGCCCCTGAAGTGGTCTGTGAATATATGAACGATATGCTCAGAATGTGACGACATCATAAGTTTGAACCATGTGTATAAATATTCATGGGAATAATGGTAAGATCAGGTAAAAGTTCAGCAAAACTGGAAGGTGACCGATAACAAAGTTATACACCGATCACAACCAATATGACTTCATTCAAATACAGGGTCATAAGGCATATTCTGACCTCTAAGTGTGACCTTTACATTGAAGTTACGGACCTGGGTTTTGCGCACGACACATCATCTTGTGCTGGTGAACATTTCTGTCAGGTTATATAAATTTCCTCAACGGAAGACAAAGTTATAGACCGGACACGACTTACATGACTTCAGTCAAATACAGGGACATGTGACATATTCTGACCTCTAAGTGTGACCTTGACCTTGAAGCTACTGACCTGGACTTTGCTCGCGACACATAGTCTTGTTGGGATGATGATTTCTGCCAAGTTATTTGAAAATCCCTCCATGAATGTTAAAATTATTTTTGAAATATGGACACATAAGAAGTTCTTTTTTACCTTTGACCTTCAAGTGTGACCTTGACCTTGAAACTACTAACATGGCTTTTGCGCGTGACACGTCATTTTGTTGTGGTGAACACTTGTGGCAGGTTATTTGAAAACCTCTCCATGATTGTCACAGTTATTAACCGGACTCGAAATATGGACACGAAAGTACTTCTTTTTGACCTTTGACCTCTAAGTGTGACCTTTACATTGCAGCTACGGACCTGGAATTTGCATGTGACACATCCTCTTGTTGTGGTGAACACTTGTGTCAGATTATTTGAAAATTCCTCGATGAATGTCAGAGTAATTTGCCGGACACGAAAGTACTTCTTTTTGACCTTTGACCTCTTAGTGTGAACTTGACCTTGGAGCCACGGACCTGGTCTTTGCGAGCGACACGTCGTCTTGTTGTGGTGAGCATTTTTGCCAAGTTATTTGAAAATCTATCCATTATTGTCCGGGTTATTTACCGGACACGATTGTACGGACGAACGGAATGACGGACGGACTGACGGACGGACGGTTCGACTACTATATGCCACCCTTCGGGGGCTTAAAACGTTACAAAACCAGGAAACACTGCTTAGATAAATGATGTAGAGATACATCTGAATTTACCTATCTGGGATTAATTTATTTTGATCAATTAAAAATTCAGGAAACGCTCTTGATACTATTTGCAAAAAAAGTCAAGTTTCATCCATAAGTACTTATAACTTCCCAACACTATATACAAACGTACCACATTACCAATTCAAAGACAAGCTTATTGCTCTCATTCAAAAAAAAATCTCTAGAGAAAAAACTACGTTTTTGGCCTGTAACAATGTTAAACGCGTTTTTTTACTAACGGCAGTTTAGACAATTACACTCTGTGGACTTATTTACCTATTAGATAATATTTTTATCAGGTATGGAGCTACCGTTTATAGACAAATTACTGGTATTTCTATGGGTACGACCTGTTACCTCTTGTCGCAGATTTTTTCTTATATTGCTATGAAAGAGATTTCATGTTGAGTCTTTCATCCGATACTCAGGCATCTGGATGAAATATTGAACATTGGCAATCCTTTCTTTTCTACTATGGTCAATGACATCTATTCCAAAGAATCTCAACTCAACAAAGCTAATATTTCTGATACTGTCGCTTCTTTTCTTGATTTACATCAATCTGTTGAAAATGGTGAAACAATTAGTAAAATCTTTGATAAGAGCGATGCTTTTGGATGGGTGTGTTCCCCGATCTTCTTCTTATGGGGTCTATGTTTCTCAACTTATTCGTTTTTCTGGAGCTTGTAGTCGTGTTGAGGACTTTAATATTCGTAATATTTAAATAACTTAAAAGCTACACTACCGTTAACATAAATTTCAAAAAGCTTTGCAACATTGTATTATCGTAACCCTAACTCTTCTGCGACAAAGACTCACAACCTGACTTCTATGGTGATGTGATTTACAAACTTCGTAATTAAGATCCTTGGTCATACAATCTTTATTAAACTTGTTAAACAGTTTATCAAAGGAGAAGTTATGACCGTATCATATTGCAACGCACCACATGTTTAGTGGTTGACCCATTTACAGTTAGCAAATATGCTTTCCTCTTTGATTGTGCGGTGACCGGACAGATTGTGGAACCTATGATGATGTCTACCTAAATCCTCATAGGACGGAAGCGTTTGATGTTTGTCTTAAATATTGTCTTGTCATACCCTTAACGGTTTATTACCTTGTTGTTCTGGCTTCTACCAAGTCACTGAGTACTTGGTTTGTGTCTTTCTAGGCTTTTTTATATTATATATACATGATCATTTATGTTATACTTATAGTGCCTATTAATGCTGCCTTGTTTGCTAAAGAATAACTTGGCTGAGATTTCTTTATGTACACTGCCACATTTTATTGGGATGACAATACCGTAAGAGTGAGGTTTGGTGCACACTAGAATCTGGTTTAAACCCCAGCGGCCTTTTTCGCCAATGACCGTTCCAAGGCGGCAGCCCTATTGTCAGCCCTTTTATGTTTGTGATGTCATATCTTGCCTTTTATTCATATTTGCAGTTGTTGTTTGTTTCTGTTCGTGTTTGTGGATGACTGTGGTCCTTGAATGCTATACTTCCTATTCGACTTTTATTACTACCTAATCTCGCGCAACAATCTTTAATACAACCAATGCTTCCTACATTTGCATTCTACTAGTATCACACATACAGTGTAGAGTATCGAAGTATTTCATATTTATTCATAACTGTTGCTGTGTAATTCTTAACATGGAAGCATCCCATGTTATTCTTATTGTCGTGGTGATGATATTGAAAACTTGCTACAGTGAAAAACCGGAATGTTCAAAATTTCAGTATGAAAAAAAAACTATTGGAAAAGTTAATACGGCTGGAGATAGGCATGAGAATGATTCGTCAGGACATGAAAGAGTTAACCAAGGACTATCGCTGTTACAATCTGAGAGACAAGGATATCGTTTCATTCATTTATTTTGATTATCGCATTGTTGACATTACGCCCTAACTAACATATTTGTGGAAACAAAAACAATTCTCTTTGACAGTTTCCCAGATATAAACACACTGAATAACATCACTGTAATTGTTAACTGTCAGGCTGTTTAATTGTTAGTGTGAATGAAATAAGCTGTTGACGTTTATCTACATGAATGAAATTCCATTCAGAGGTTCGCGAAGAATAGATTAGAGACAAGCTACAGAACAGAGTTTTTATTTTAAGGCCCCGTGTGGTTCCCGGGGGCCCCCGTTTGATCACGGGGCAAAGAATAGGGCCACTGCAGATCCCTTTGGAGGGGTAGGCAGAGGGGTAGAATCCGCCCCCCCCCCCCCCCCCCCCCCACCCAAATTCATGTTATTTTATCATTTTTTCATTAAAGGTCTTCATCATGATCCCTGCATTGTTTCAGGTGCTATCTCGCTCGCATCAAAAGAGCAGTGGCAGAAAAACAATAACGTGGCTCCAGCGTAAATGGAGTTTCTACGATAGAATTTGCAGCAACTCTGCAGTTCAGGGTGAGAAGGTTCTAGGCCCATTTTCCATATTTTATCTCGATGTACATGGAAGATGAGCCTGGCATGTTCATGCCTGTTAGGCGCCATATAACCTTTTCATGTGTTGGTGCGCCTTAAAACCCCAATTCAATTTTATTTTAAGAATTCAAAAATTACAGTTATATAATTATTTAAATTTGAAAATAATAAGTTGATAAATTATTTATTTTGAAAGAAGAAGGATGTAGTGATATTGTTATATCTATAAGCTGGTATATATAACTTTTTATATAAGATCACATGCTATGCAAGACAAAGAGTTCTAGTTTTAACATGTAGCTGTAACATCTAAGAGACTGTATAAATGTGTAATTGGACAATTGCTTTATTTCATTAATAAATAAACACAAAACATTATAGCTCATATCTGACTGTTTTCTGTTGGTAAATTTCAAACATAGATTTTCTCTACTCGATATTGTCTACTCGAAACACGATATTCTCCACTCGAAATTCGATTTTCTCTACTCGAAACTCGATATTGTCCACTCGAAACACGATTTTCTCTACTCGAAACTCGATACTTAGAAAATGTGAACATCCTTTGATATCTGGCATGGTCTTGTGTGGGCTCTGCCTTTATCAGGGGTGCTGCTGGCATCTTCTTTTGTGAAGACAGACTCAAATTGCTCATTCGATATGTTGGCTTTGCTTTAGCTGTCACTTTTCATGAAACCGTCCTTGTTCTTGAGGGTTGATACGCCTGTAGATTATTGGCCCTTGCTCTTAATAAATGACCAGGGCTGTCTTTGTGGCTACTCACTTCTCCCATGTATCCTCTATGGGCCCTTCTGGTTTCCCACTGCACTTCTTTCTGTAGTCGTTTGTATCTAACTTTGTCGCGTTTCATGCCTGATCGTCTGGCTTTCTTGTGGGCCTATTGTTTTCTTTTGATCGCCCTTCTGATGCTGGTGTTCATCCACGGGTGGGTGTAGCGGGATAGCGTGAGTTTGATAGACACTCTCTTCTCCATGGCCAGATGGACAGCTGTCTTGAAGTCCTCCCACATGGAGTGAATGCTGCCGTATGTTGTGGTGAGAAAAGTGGCTCCACACGTGGAATGGTCATTGCCTTGGATGTCTGCGTTCTTCCACGGGTAGAATTACCTTCTCTCAGGTTTTGGACGATAGGGGATAAGGGTGGTATCAAATAGGACGATGTCATTGTCACTATTTCCGATGGAGGGGAGAGGTTTACATCTCTGCTTGAAGCTTGGGTGAGACGTCAATATAAGATCCAGTGTCTTATATTTTCTGGTTGGGAAGTCGACCAGTTTCTCGAGTCCATTGTCTGCTATTAAATAAAGGAAGGTTTGGCTAGTTCGGGATGGATATTGGTGTCCATTGATACGTAGGTCTTTCCAGTCGATGTCTGAAATATTAAAGTCTCCGCCAATGATAAAAATGTTCCTCCTGTGGTTTGATTTTAGGGATGTTCCTCTTTGGATCTGGTTAGATAATGGTCGTCCGCCTTGTTGGGCGTCTGTAGTAAGACGCTATGGTCATTGATTTCTTCTCATCTACTCTGATAGCCCCACTAACTAATTCTGTGTCAGGGCTCTTGTAAATATTGGACAGAAGAAGATGCTTTTTTGCAGCAATGAGTACACCACCGTGTGGGTCTCCTGGACGGTCTCTTCGCTGGATGTCATAACCAAGTCCATTTGGCAGTATATCACTCCAGACGCAATCGAGTCGTCAAACCATGTCTTGGTGCCAAGAATGACGATTAGGTCTGTATCGTTAATAAGTAAAGTTGTACATTGTTGAATTAATTAGAAAAGTGTCTGGCTCCAATGGGCTAATCATTGTAGTGTTGCTATATTTAGATGTTTCGGTACTATCTCAAGGTATTCAAAAATGTATTCCTACTAAACATCTAGGTACCAAAGTCAACCTTCCATTAATAACACAAAA
The DNA here is from genome assembly GCA_037043455.1 of Cyrtodaria siliqua. Classification (NCBI taxonomy): domain Eukaryota; kingdom Metazoa; phylum Mollusca; class Bivalvia; order Adapedonta; family Hiatellidae; genus Cyrtodaria; species Cyrtodaria siliqua. The sequence continues at coordinate 113,964 of JAWPHD010004471.1, read as the reverse complement.
TATATAAAGCGCCATATAAGGAAAAGAGAAAGCCTATTCCACAAGCAAAAGAAATCAGGTAAAGGCAGACAACATTTTATTCACTTTAAGTATTTAGTGAGACGAGAAATCAGGCTAGCTCATAATAATTATATAGAAGACATCCTTGGTATAAACTCATCATTAAACGACACAGATAAGTCTACTTTTTCAGTGAAAAAACCTCTTCTCTCTAATTAAGAGTGCTAGACAAGACTCCCAAGGTATAGCCCCACTGAAGGGCCCAAACACAAATGCCATGCACACTAGCAAGAAATATAAAAAGATCGGACAGGGAAAGTAGCAAACACAAATGCCATGCACACTAGCAAGAAATATAAAAAGATCGGACAGGGAAAGTAGCCTTCAAGGAGGACAGTCAACCACAAAACACAGAAACAAACACGCAAACAGACAAACAAGAAGGAAAAAGCAATAGTAAATGCAAACGACATCACAAACACAAAAGGGTTGATAATAGGGCTACCGCCTTGGAACGGTCAGTGGCAAAGTAGGCCACTGGGGGTTTAAACCGGTTCTAGGGTACACCAAACCTCACACTTGCCCTACTGTCATCCCATTAAAACAGGACAGTGTAAATAAAGAAATCCCCGCCATGCAGAAACTTTTATCGAACCTGAAACCAGACAAAGCGGCCGGACCCGATCCAATTAAACCTGTTGTCCTGAAACAACTCAGCAACACCATTGCTCCAATTTTCCAGGTAATCTTTCAAAAATCATACGACTGTGGTCAGGTTCCGTCAGATTGGTCCCAAGCCATGGTAAGCCCGTTATTCAAAAAAGGAGATAAAATGAACCAGCCAACTACAGGCCAATATCCCTTACTTGCAGATGGAACACATTGTTGCATCAAACTTCGTAAGGCACTTTAACCTTTATAACATCCTGTACGATTTACAACACGGCTTCAGAGAGAGGAGAACCTGTGAGACACAACTAGTCCAACGTGTCGAGGATCTCAGCCGCAAACTGTCTGCTGGTCACCAAACCGACTTTATTCTCTTAGAGTTTAGTAAAGCTTTCGATATGGTAAATCACCTCAAACTACTCTACAAACTCAATAAACATAGTATTACGGGAAGCTCCCTAAACTGGACCAGAGAGGAGAACCTGTGAGACACAACTAGTCCAACTTGTCGAGGATCTCAGCCGCAAACTGTCTGCTGGTCACCAAACCGACTTTATTCTCTTAGAGTTTAGTAAAGCTTTCGATATGGTAAATCACCTCAAACTACTCTACAAACTCAATGAACATAGTATTACGGGAAGCTCCCTAAACTGGACCAGAGACTTCCTATCTGGATGCACACAGCGTGTCGTTATAGAAGGTGAGTCATCCTCAAACATACCAGTAACGTCAGGCGTTCCACAAGGCCGTATTCTAGGCCCGATACTTTTTGCTATTATATATCAACGACCTTCCTGAAAATATAATATCGCAAGTTCGTCATTTTGCAGATGATACTGCAGTATATCTGACCGTTGATAGTCCTAATGACGGTATGACATTACAACAGGATATTGACACCCTTCAAATATGGGAGAAAAAGTGGAATATGAGTTTTAATCCGGGCAAATGTCAAGTTTTACATATCACTAAGTCCAAACACCCCATTAAACACACATATTCCCTCCATGATCAAGACCTTGCTGCAGTATCTGAAGCAAAATATCTGCATGGGTGTAGATATCAGCAAAGATCTCTCCTGGAATAATCACATTGACAAGGTATGCTCCAACGCCAACAAGACTTTAGGTTTCTTGAAGCGAAATGTTAAACCCAAACAACAAAACATCAAGGAGGCAGCATATAAGACGATGGTAAGACCCCAGGCAGAATCTGTATCTGTATCTGTAGAATACGTTGAAGAAACCAATACTGGCTTATATTCAACGGGTTTGGATTGCGCATGAAAAAATGCTGGTTCACTGTGGTTTTGTCAATGCTGCTCTAAAGCAATCAATACTCTTGGACAAGACTGTGTTATCGTCCAATTTGTTCCAGTCGTAGACTGTTCTGACAAAGAAAGAATGTTTATAAATGTCACTATTTGCTCTGATGGGTTCAAAACCTTTTGTATTGTTCACCACTTGATTTTCTATTATATTACTAGTGACAAAGTCTTGGTATTGTTTTGCCCTGACAGTTCGCTTTGGTCTCTGCCTTTTGAGATAGTGCTCTATATTAATGGCCGGCACGTGCCCCTCCACCACCTTGTACAGGAGTGTCAGCCTCTGATGTCGCCGTCTGTCTTGCAGTGGCGGGAGTTGGAGGTTCTTTAACATGTTGGTCACACAACCTTCATCCCTGGACTTGTAGTCTCCTGTTACGAATCTTGCAGCCGACCTCTGGATTCGTTCGAGTCGGTCAATATCGCGTTTTAGGAATGGGTCCCAGATGCTGCAGGCATATTCAAGTTTCGACCTGACAAGTGCTAGGTAGGCGTTTTTTCTGCATGATTGTGGGCAGTGTCTTAGGTTTCTGCGTAGGAATCCTAGTGTGGAGTTTGCCTTTTTGCTAATGTTTGGGATATGGGAATTCCAAGTTAGGTCCTCCGAGAAAGTAACACCCAGGTAGGGGTTATCTTGGACTTGCTGAAGAATATTGCCATTGATGTTGTAGAAATGCGAAGATTTGTTTTTGATGCTGAGCAGGTAACATTTCTTGGTGTTGAACCGCATTCCCCACTCGACTGCCGATGTATGTAGGTTGTCCAAGTCCTGTTGTAAGATGAGATGATCTTGCTGTGACTTGATGTGTCTATATAGCAAGCAGTCATCCGCGAACAGCCTAATATGCGACTTGACGCGTTCTGGCATGCCGTTGATGTGGCACAGGAACAGCAAGGGTCCGAGCACAGTACCCTGTGGAACACCGGAGTCAACATCCACCTGGCGTGATTTAGCACCTTCTACTACCACACTCATCTTACGTTCTGTTAGGAAGTGCTCAATCCAATTGAGTAGAGGTCCTCTGATGCCATATGATTCCATTTTGTGGAGTAGTTTCTTGTGATGTACTCTGTCGAACGCCTTGCTGAAGTCTAATATCACTGTGTCCACTTGTCCGTTCTTGTCCGCATATGACAGCATGTCATGGGCTGTGACTACTAGCTTCGTTTCACAAGAGTAGCCGGACCGGAAGCCATGGTTGAGTGATGTCAGGACTTTATGTCTATCAAGGTGGTTCAGAATGTGGTGGGAGATGATGTGCTCGAGTAATTTCGAAAGGACGCAAGTCAATGAGACCGGTCTGTAATTTTCCGGAGTGTGACGATCACCTTTCTTAAAGACTGGTGCTACATATGCGTCTCTCCAATCTTTAGGGAGTTGCCCTTCATCGACCGAGCATTGGAATATTGCTCTGACCCCTGGTGCAGCTTCGGTGGCGCATTCCTGTAGTACACGGTTTGGGAGCTCATACGGGCCTGCAGCTTTGTTGACTTTCATATTTTTCAACAATTTGAGGACCCCTTCTTCTCCGATGTGTAGGTGTGGGATATCTTCCTGAGTGTGGGTAGAGACGTTTGGCATAGCAGGGTCGTCGTCTTTAGTAAATACAGACTGGAATTGGTTCACCAGGATGTCGGTTTTCCCTGCACTATCACTGATCAATTGGCCATTGTTCTTTAATGGTGCTATTCCAATATTATCTTGTTTTTTGTTTTTCACGTAGTTCCAGAAGGGTTTAGTGTTGTTGTATTCTAGGCCCTCATTTATCACCTTATTGATGTAGGTCCATTCTGAGTTCCTGAGTACTTTCTTACAGTCCCTCTGGCATTTGCGGTAGTTAGTCCAATTTTTGGTCTTTTTAGCTTTCTTGTAGAGGCGAGCTTTTCTCCTAAGCATCTGTTTGGCCTGTCTTGTTATCCACGGAGTGCTGTGCCTTGATGACTTCAGCTTTGATGGCATGTATGTGTTGATAGCAGAGTTGAGATCTTGCTTAAAAGTGTCCCATAATGTGTGTACATTTTCGCCAATAGAGAACATGTGAGACAGTTTTTGGGATAGAATGACTATGTCTGCCTTTAGCTGGTCCCAGTTCGCTTTGGAGAACATGTAACATTTTGTCGGTTTTTGTTTGGTGTAGTACGGTTTTATATCGGAGTCAACTACAACCATGTCATGATCCGAAATGCCTGGTGCATTAGTGGATGACTTGACTAGGGATGGGTTAGAGGTGAAGATAAGGTCTAGCAGGTTGTCTCCTCTTGTAGGCTCCGCATGTACTTGAGTTAGGTTATGTTCTATGGCAAGATCTAGTAGAGTCTGCAGGACTTCTCTGTCTTGGGCGTTTCTGTTGATAGTACAATTATTCCAATCTATATCTGGGCAGTTGAAATCTCCAGCTATGATGGTATGAGTTTCCTTATTCTTGTTTCTCAGGTTGAGGGATGCCTCAAAGTTGGCGATATCAGCCATGTTCCTATGTGGCATATAGAAGGAAGCTATCAGCAGTTTCTTGTTGTTTTTCAACTTCACTTGTACCCATTCAATTTCGCATTTGGTGACAAGGCGCGGTAGTGGGCTGGAAAGACCTCACTAGAAAATATAGCATCACCTGTGGGGGATTTGCCCGGTTTTTCGCCTTTATGCCACGACTCCGTTCCACATACAATGTCTGGTTTGATATAGTTCAGAGCAGCTTTCAGTTCTGAACTCTTACCACCTCCTACACTTCTGCAGTTTACATTGAGAATACGTAGGTTTGTCTTTTCGGATACACAATACAAAGAAGATGTATTCGTTCCAGAATATGCCAGCACTGTATGGAGACCACACACCAAAAATAAAATAGTGACTGAACTTGAAATGGTTCAACGGAGGGCAGCTAGACAAACATACAGACAGACAGATCCACGTGCGCTATATTCAGTGATTTCAATCATTAAATGCCTTTCGGTTCGTTATTTCTCAATGTTGTATAGACGCTTCAAAATCAAGCGTTTATTTAAATTTGAAGCGGCAAAATTCAGAAAATGTCAACAATGACAAAACAGAATGCTTACAGGTGAAATAACGTTATATGAAAGCAATTAAACATAAGTAACATGTTCTGTTCTAAAAAAACATACTTATTTTATAAAATAATTGGTGAAAATGCGCGATGCTGTATTTTGAAAACATTTTCATGTGTTTTCGCGAACAATAAGTTTGTTTTTGTTTTAAAAAGGGCGAATTTTTAATTTAACTAGAAACGTCAGACCCACCTACTTCCCAGTCCATTAAGCATTAGTTTGTGATGGATGTTGAAAAGTATACATTTATTACTACTGTAAGGCATCCGTCGGTCTAGCCTAATAAATTGGCTCCTATGCAGTTTTTTTTTTATTATTCTGACGTTCTATGTTGATGCTCGCCAATACGAAAAATTTCAAAAGAGCATTAAACGTGTATTTTAACACACTACCGTCAGTCAGGGTACAGATCTGGAGATCTGGCCAATAACTTGAATAAGTGGGGAATGAATTTCAAAGCAAAAAAGTACTTCATCATAAATGCCAACTACACATCTTCAAGATTCTACCAATTCTCCAACAAGTACAAGAAACTCTACCTAGCGGTTACTCTCGTTGCAGACTTCAAGTGGTGGAAAGCACATTACTGTAACCAAGCTCACAAAGAAGCAAACTGTTCAATGGCATTCCTCAGACACACACACTGCCCACAAGGATTTCTCTAAACAGCATACACATTTTCCCAACCCTAGTTTGTTCCATAGTCGAGAATGGATCTTTAGTATTGGGACTACTATAGAGCGTTTTGTTCTTCCTTATATAAGTGGTACCTAGAAACGGTACCATTCCTAATCACAAAAAGTATGTGTTTTTTCCACAATTGGAGTGAAAAAGATTCCAATCCAATTTTATTATTTTTTTATTACAAATATTTTTTTGAATATTTAAAGAGATGGAGGAAAATATATTCTTGTGAAGGGTGAGGGTAATGACATACTACAAGAGAATGTATACATGTACATGGTAATGTGTTTGCAAAGCATTAAACCATGCCATATTGCTTTTGTTTGATAGTGAACAATTCCCAATTTACGGCAAAACAACACGATTTTTCCCAATTGAATGGGAACTGGTACCTTTCCCAAAAGGGTGAAAAAAATCGCCGCTATACGTAAAGAACAAAGAACAACTACAGAAGGTGCATCGCCAAGCAGCCCGATTTTTCACGGGTGACAATAAATTTAGAGAACAAGTGTGTATCACCTGGATGTTAGAGAACATTGACTTTCATCCCTATAGGACCTACACGGAAAGAACAGACCTACTTTCTACTACAAAGTGGTCGAGGAGGAGGTACCGGCTTTTCCTTCAGGAGAATTCCTGTCTCCTGTTAGACATAAATGCCAAATTTGAGCCAACTCATTTGCAGACTATACACTGCAAAACATTGTAGTAAAGACAGTGACAAATATTAGTAAATGTTTTGTGGTTGAACAATGTAAAAGTGATCAATGTAAAAACTTTTCCCTAAATCTACAATGGAATGGAACCTAGATGATATTATAAAGACCCAGATTCAGTACAGTCCTCAGCATGCTACTATAGATCCTTCCACATCAATGTGTGACAACAACCTCAATGAATGCTCTCTTCCTCAAACGCCAGACTTTTTCATGGCGGCACACAGTCTTCTTTTCGATCCAAAAACATAAAGATACTATCTACAGATATTGCAGCACTGATCTTCACAAGAAGGAATTGTCAGCTTAAGAGAAATGGGAGAAGGACTGGTAGATGAAGTTTCACGCCAAAAATTGCTCAGGCAATTAAATAAATATCAAAAGGCACCACTTTCTACACAGACAGTACCAAGTATTTATGTGTCTCAGCTGTAAAAGGCACATCTATGCAACTGCAATGAAGACCAACAGAACACAAAGGTTTTGTCAGATGGTATCTTTAGGTTTCTTAAATATGGCTTTCTTTATATTTTCAGTGTCCTAAAAGAAATGAAAAGTCACAGCTATGGTGATGTATCAGCTGTTACAGAGATTAGCAGAGAGGATGCACTTTTCCAAGAGGTAAATGTGAAAGTCTGTATTTAACTTGTAGGAAACATGTAAGCCAGCCTGACAGGCTGAGACTGGTCACTTGTGGGTGGCATTAGAAATAATATTCCAGTCAAATTTTGTTTAAATATGCACTATAAATTACAGAAATAATATAATCTCAGCCATTATAGAGCCTCATATCCTATCATTTTTTCCAGCACGTTTATTAAAGTCCATAATACACAGTCACTTATTTTAGATCCTCTATACCGATAATTACTGACCTTATATGTCAAACTAATGAAATCAACATATATTTCTAAGTCACGTATAAAAAATGCATTGTATTTTATCAAATTGCTGAACGAAGATGATTTATCAATTTTAATTTTATGAAAACTTAAACTGCTTTTACAACTTTAAATGTGTCCTGTGTTGCAAAACAATTACAAGCTTTATATTTATAGTCTTAAAGAAAAGCGTTTTTGAACAATTCAAATTTAACATGTACACAACAAACTGTATTGGAATTTCAACAACAGAGTTCATTCAAGTTAGCCCTGTGAAATATATGCCATTTAGTGGTTCCAGTTCACTTATGAGTTTAGAGTGATATATTGTAGAATTATACTAGAATATAACAAGATATTTTTATATCAAGATAACCAAAATATTGATGTTTACCTCAAATTATTTTATATTTTCAGGAGAAGTCTGATATACAGTCGACTTTTATATACCATGACAGGATGCGTCGGTATTGTGAATACCTCAGTAAAGAACCCGACTTGTGGCCATCAAACGCAGAAACAGGTACGCTGCTTCGCTTATAAATTGAATATACCTGATAGTAGTCGGAGCATGTACAAAGAATATAATAGTATATAATCGTCAATAAATCTTCCATGAAGGGAAGTCGCATTAAAACTTTCAAGAGAAAAATGAAACACTTGTGTCATGTCCATTTTGTATATATAAGCCGATGGAAGTTATGGCAAAATGGACGTGACATAAGTGTTTCGTGAAATTTTTTCTCTCGAAAAAGGCCAAGGGACCAAAATATTGAATAAAAGAGTAACATTTTGAAGTTAGAATAGTCTATTTCTTGCAGTCGTGAGCCATCACTGGCGTAAAATCTTGAATCACAATATTGATCATACAGAATGAGATAAACTATTGCACGCTAAATGCACAACTGCATGATTACCGGCCAAAAAAAGTTTTTGTTTTTTTACTTTTAAATGTTGTTTCTTAGTTGATCCATAACATGTCTATCAAACATGTTCTTAATGTAAATTTAATATTAAATGAACGACTGAGACTTATCTTTCTTCTTTATTTTAAAATTGTCAAAATTCCCCATTTTTTCAATTCACGTTGAATTTTTCCCCCTCTAAAGGGCCCGACCCTCTTCCCCCAAAAGTAAAAAAAAATTGTATAATAATAATATAATTCCAACTGAGATCTCTCTAATACACAGTGGAGGTTTTATACCTTGAGAAATGAAATCGGTCAAGACATAGCTTTTTAGTTATGGACTACAGAGCTGGTTGTGTTGTGTCAGAATTGTCTCATAACCAGACAGTCATATCCCATATTGCACCATATAGTGACTATATAAGGTATCATATAACGTGTCGGTTAAAGACAAATTTATCATAAAAAATTGAACTACTTATTTCCTTTCCATCTATGTTTTATAGATGAGAGTTTGAAGGTAAGCAGAAGAGAAAGGACAAAAGTGAAAGAACAGCTGGAAGAAGTGACAGACAAATTATCAGAGATTCTGCAGACTGTCTGCACAGGTGCGTCAGAACTGTTAATTATATGACCCTTTGTTTCTTCTTCAAAAACCTCATATTTCAGAGAAAAAAATCATAAAAGTTTCGTTACTAAAAACAGACACGTATACGTGTAATTTTCATGAAATAATTATTTGTCAACATTTATATGATTCTGATATAAAAGGTTTTATATAAGAACCGTGTGGTGCGCCACTAAGTGTGTATAGATATATCGTCATCCTTTCATGTATTGCGGTTGCTTCCCTTGAACGTCATATTATTCATGTATTTGCAGTTACTTCCCTTGAGTGGAATTCCGCCATTTGCTCTAACAATAAGTTGTGATTAAACGTTCCGTGTTATTATCAGTATTTCCGTCTGGTGCATTCATTTACCACTTATTGGAGCTGCTCCTTTTATATAAGTATCATATAACATGTATTCTAGAAGATTATATGTGACAAAATTGGTACTGTAACTACATGTAAAGCACTGATAATAAATACTGATTGAAAAGCGAATCCCATGGAAGCAACAAACACAAACAAGAGAGAAAAGTAGCTCAGTTGTATTGAGTCTGTTCATGAGTGGTAATATTTAGGTGCAACACCTCTCATGCCCCCTAGTACCAGCTTAAGCAATATTCAACTTTAAAACCAGAAAGAGTTAGAGTGAAAACCACAAAGATTAAGAGTGGATCAGCAAGAAATAACACTACTGATCTTGTTTAATAAGTGTTGTCCATGCTATGTAAACGCCAGTTTCGATAAGTACATATTTACCATAAATGCTTTTGTTCTTTCCAGAATATGACCAGTTAAAAGTGACAGTTAAGACATTGGAAGAAAAACTCAAGATCTTTGAAAACAAGGTACATTTAAAAAGACATGAACCTGTTATAAACAAGTTGGCTGTTGTAAGCCGGAACCTGGCAATTGGTTCCCATATGCTAAAGTTGATTTATAATTCTCACATCTCTGATCTGCCAAGTCCAATCTTTACCAATTTTCACCATTGACTTCTTCATTAGAAGACTATCATCTATTAATAAATAACTTACCATGACCTACTTTTTGGGTCGTCTGCATAGTATGGCAGACACTTAGGGATAAGCTTGTCTGTTGTTCTAGATCATCTTTATGCTTTCAGCCTTTCTGATTTCGCATCTGCGAGATATGTTGTATTCTGGCAACTCTTGTTTCTTTGTACATTTTGTAGAAAGCATTGTTTGAATCAAGACGGAAGATTGACCCACAAAGCGCCCAAACAGCCGTAGACAAGTGTCAACAAGCAGTAGAGAAGTTGGAGGCGGAAATATTGAAACAAACTGCCGAGTTGTCCCGACTGGATACCACCATATCCGAGCTGAGATCACAGGTCAACAAGAAGTCATCGGTACATGGGGCCTCAACTGGAGATCAGTTGATTAAAAGGTTTTATCAGTAAAGTTTATAGTGATATATTTTCATGTTAAAGTTCTCCGGCCATGTTTTGTTTCATGAACATGTTTATGTTTTAAATATTTAAATCGAAATCAATACACTACAATAGATATTTACTATTCACACATTGCAATATCTGTGAAAAGCGAGAATTAGATTTTATTTGATGACGTTGAAAACTTTGAACAGTTAATTAATCCACAGGTAAATGTATTTATCAAATATTTGGCAATAGGTGTGCAGTTATACAATTCTCATTTCCCTGTGCAGTCACGCAGTGGTAAAATTAGTATCTACGTCATGCAAATAATACATGTACTTATTTTTACATACAACTTAGTAGCGGTTTTCAATATATGTTTCTCTCCGAGACTATCAAGAAATGTTCATATTATGGTTAAGAGTTAAATTTGTTAATTGATAATCGTACAAAAAGGGTGGCCATTCATTTTTGACATTGTGCACTTTAGGTTGAAAGCATGAACATTAGCACAGGTCTGTTCAGTTTCGAATATTGGACATTGATTTTAATTAACTTGTAAATTGCTTATAGTGGCCATTTGGTATTTGATTGCCATCTTGGGTGATCATCAGGTGGAATTGTATCCAAGAAAATAATTGTTAATATCTATCAATGTGCAGAATTTAACGGTTTAACCCAGAGTGCACAATTCAGAGGTATATCTTCGTGTATGTATCTTTTCTTGTCGACTGTTCACATAAATAATTAATGCGATGGAAAAAGCCATTGTGAATGTATAGTTTCCTTGGCAGTTATTCCATGCAAAGACTCTGTTGCATCTAACAAGGACAAAGAACTATTATATATTCCTAAAAATTGCCATTTAAAAAATTGGCATGCCGTAACCAGGTAATGAATGAAGACCTCTTGCTTCCAAGGCAAGCATGCTGACCTTTACACCGCTATGCCATCCAATCTTTGAACGACAATGATGACGTTATTTTACATGTGAATGACGTAGCTCTTTAAAGTGGGTGATGCACTATTTTCACTATTTGGAACGATGACGTCATCCCGCCTTTTTACATTTTGACAAAATATATTTTAAAGCAAAAAAAATCACTTCAAACTAAATCAACAAATAAATATACAGATGTAAAATATATAAATTGTATGCTTATTTTTCATTTGCAGTGATTTTCTTTGCTTTAAAAGACATTTTGTCAATATGCCATATATGGTATAAAGGCGCGATGACGTCATCGTTCCAAGATGGCAACCTCCATTCGTGCTTATTTGCAAATTTTCAATAGGTCATATCTCCTTTATTTTTCATGGCATTTTGATCATTCTTCCACATTTTTTCAAGTTTTTCAGAGCCCTTTTAAATAAACCTTGTTTGATAATAGTACATCAACCCCTTTAAACCCACTATGCTCCTTCTTTGGATTTTCACGAATCTATACAGATAACTACATACAATGTTTTTATGTCACACAAGTATTTTATAGAGTCTTAAGTACAAGGACGCAAAATTATTTTTGAAATTGCATTTTTTCTGAATATTTTGTAGATTTTAGTGCAAATGTTTTTTTCCTGTCGTAGAACTTACTAAATCAGTGTCGCACACATCAAATAATCGTAATAATTGCATCTCATAATATTATTATTGGTGCCTACTGTTATGACCTGGTTATCAACTGTGTGTGAATATGCAGCATGCGGAGAAAGTTTTAGTTCAATATAACAGACAGCATTACAGGATCTTATATACAAAGTGGCTGTTGAATACTGAATTTATTAAACGAGTTTGATAAAAGTATATGATGTGAGGCTGTGTTTTATCCAACGAATTTAATAAATTCAGTATCTACTTTTATCAACTTGTTTAATAAATTCAGTATCAGGGTGGCAAAACCATGTGACTTTTTGATCGGTTTCACGGCAGGTAGGTTTTCGCTTCTTAACTTTCATAATATATATCAAATTTTATTCAACTTATGTGCACATACCCCTCCAAAGTGAGCTATTTCCTCCGCAACAAAAGGTAATTCGATTTATTTAATACTTTCTGAGATTAGCCCTCCCAAAGTATTGGAAAAGAAAGAAATCTGTGACTGTGTACATTTTGGGAGAGCTAGTCTCATAAAGTGCTGAATGAACCAAAGTACCTTTTGCTGCGGAGGAAAGAGCTCACAATGTAATTGGTATGTACGCTTTATTTGAACAAAATTTGTTAAATATTGAGAAAGTTATGAAGAAAAACCCTACCTGATTCGAGGTCTTTGTTTCCATTATTTTCCGTGGAACCGATCAAAAAGTCACGTGGTTTTGCCACCCTGAGTATTAGATAGACTCGAGATGCCTTATATAACATTGTCGTGTGTTTCTGTGATGATGTCGTATATTGACTGGGTCTTTACACGACAACACCAAACAACAGAACTACCTTGTCGATTTCCTTAATCCTGTATTTTAAAGGTTTACAGAAATTCACGAGGCGATTCCAATGCACCCCAAGCTGAACAGAATAGACCAAATGATTCAACGTTCATTTGCATACATTTGTATTTATTACACTAGCTTAATATGATAAATATACTTAACGCCATTAAAAGTGCAAGTTTTTAGAGCGACTGATCTTTTGATCAGCAGAGCTTATGCTGTGGTGCGGCGTCTGTCTGTTTGTCTGTCCGTTCGTAATTTTGTTTTGTGGAGACTACTCCTCTGAAAGTACTTGACGGATTTTCATGAAACTTCACAGGAATGTTGTTCTTGATGTCTAGTTGATCCTGGCAAAAATTCAGGTCGGCCGGAAATTCAAGATGGCTGCCACGGCTATAAATAGATTTTAAAAATGTGATTTTGTCGCCACTACTACTTCTCAAAAAATATAAGTGATATTAATTTGGAACCTTTACCAAAATGACTGGCAGGACATGTAGTTGGTCCTAACCAAAGTTTATTTTGATTGGATGTCAAACATAACTGCCAGCGGCCATCTTTGTTTACATAGGGTTATTTAGAAAAAATTGTGGCGACTACTCCTCTGAAACTACTGGATGGAATTTCATGAAAATTGACAGGAATGTTGCTCTTGATGATCCTAGCAAAAATTCAGGTCGGTAGGAAATTCAAGATGGCCACCACTGCTAAAAATAGATTTTATAAATGCGACTTTGGGGCGACTACTTATCAAAAATCATAAGTGATATTTAATTGGAACCTTTACCAAAATGACTAGTGCAACATGTACTTGGTCCTAACCAAGATTCATTTTGATTCGATGTCAAACATGGCCACCAGCGACCATATTGTTTACATAGAGTTATATAGGAAAAACTTGTGGCAACTTCTCCTGAAACTAATTGACGGATTTTCATGAAACTTCACAGGAATGTTACTCTTGATGTTTGGTTGATCCTAGCTAAAATTCAGGTCGGTCGGAAATTCAAGATGGCTGCCACGGCTATAAATAGATTTTAAAAATGTGATTTTGTCGCCACTACTTCTCAAAAACCGTAAGTGATATTGATTTGGAACCTCTACCAAAATGACTGGCAGGACATGTTGGTCCTAGCCAAAGTTCATTTTGATTAGATGTCAAACATAGCCATCAGCGGCCATCTTTGTTTACATAGAGTTATATAGGAAAAACTTGTGGCGACTACACCTCTGAAACCACTTGATGGAATTTCATCAAACTTGACAGAAATGTTGCTCTTGATGTCTAGTTGATCCTAGCAAAATTCAGGTTGGTAGGAAATTCAAGATGTCCACCACTGCTAAAAATAGATTTTAAAAATGCGACTGTGGTGACTACTTCTCAAAAATCGTAAGTGATATTGAATTGGAACCTTTACCAAAATGACTGGCACAACATCTTGCATGTCGATCATGGTTTACACTGTCTGGGTGCTCATCAGTCATTGTCCGAAACACCCCTTTTTACTATAGATGGACTGGTCCAATTCAAAGAAAGGACAGTCCATTATACATTCATAGTGGGGTACGGTTTAAGTGTCCTTTGTATTTTTGGCTCTCAGAAAAAGATTGAAAACAAACTCTAGACTGAGTCAAGAGCATGTGTACTTGTACTGGTGAGATAGTAACCTAATTCTCAGGAGAAATTGCATAATATGGCCTTTGACCTGTTCACACACCTGCTATATTTATGAATATGGATCATTCCATTTATGCTACAAAAGGGTGAATTGGAGAAATTATTGTTGAGCAGCAAATAGAATATACTATTAAAGGTTGATGTAGTAAGGGGTTTAATTGATATAGCTGCATAATTTAAATTTGTTATAGCATTATGAAATTTTTATAAGCTGGAAAAATATATATTCTTTAGACTAGGATAAAATTGAATGAGATTATAATGTTGCATAGGTAATGTTGCATAATAAAATAATAATATTTAGGAATATAGAAATGTTGCTCTTGATGTCTAGTTGGTCCTAAGTAAAAATCAGGTTGGCCTAATTCCTAAAATTCAAGATGGCTGCCATGGCTAAAAATAGATTTTAAATTACAAGTTTGTGGGGACTACTTCTCTAAAACCATAAGTGGTATTGGTTTGGTACCTTTACCAAAATAACTTTCATAAATCTTAACAGGAATGTTGGTCTTGTCCAGTCAGTCCAGTTAGTCCCAAGTAAAAATCAGGTTGGGCGGGAATTCAAGCTTAAATACAAGTTTGTGGCAACTACTTCTCAAAAACCTTAAGTGGTATTGATTTGGAACCTTTATTTAAATGACTGGCATGACATGTAGTTGTTAAATAGAGTTTAATTAACATTGTTAAAGTGATACGGGAAATAATTCCCAAGTGAGAAAGATTCTTGCGATATAGAAACGAGTTCGTTTTCGCACCAGTTTCTATATCGCAAGAATATTTCTCACGAGTGAATTAATTTCTGTATCACGACAAAAATATTAATTAAACTATATAATATATATTCTGTGAAGAATTTCTTTCCAATCGTCTTTTGACACAAGTATTCCTTCTTCTGTCACTCCTTTGGCGACAGCATGGAGTAATATTATGACGTCAGTTCGTGACGTAATATCGTGACGTCTATCGTTTAGTTCATAACATTTGGCTACTGTGCTATCTTGCGCACTAGGCGAGATAGCACAGTAGAGGAAGGGATATGTTATAGATTTTCTCAAACTGGGAAATTTCTATAATTCGTCACAGAATATATAATATACAGAATTCATAAATTTTGATTCTTAGTCAAAGTTTACATAGAGTGATATTGCAAAAAACTTGTGGCGACTACTTCTCTGAAAGTGTTGGTCTTATTTCCATAAAACTTAAAAGGTTGCCATGGCTGATCAAATTCTATCAGTTGAGCTTCAAGATCATTGACCTCTTGTTTTATTTTTTGTTTATTTCCAAGATCGATTGTAGTGTTATGTACATGTTAGAAATTATCCACATCCCTATAAATCTGGTGACCGATCAAATTCATGTATTGAAAGTAAAATCGGAATTATGCAATCGATTTTGGAGACATTTTAATTAAAAATAAACACAAAATAAAAAGACTTTCACTTTTAATGGCGTTAAGTATATATCATGGCCTTATTACACTCCGACACTGCAAGTTATGGGATAGATTTTTTTTTTAAATAGATCATTTTATTTAGACATTGACAGCCTAACATCATTTTTGTAGGGCACACAAGGTTCTGTCATTCCTGGAGACAGTGGCTGGGATCAGACTACACGAGGCAGGGACAGATCATATACAGCTGGAGTTTCTTAAGTCTGGAGAAAATGCTAAAACCCTGGCAGAGGAGGAAGAGTTCTCATTGTTCCTCACTTTGACTGTACATAATGTCTGTGGTGGGGACATACAGCTCACAGATGTAAAGGTATGTTTGTTTGGTGTTTAACATCATTTTTCCACACATTTTATGCTGTGTATGACGGTCAAGTGGTGAAGGCAGCTGACCACCCACTTATCCCAGGGTAGAACCAGTACTGTATACCTCATGCCATATGTAAGAATCGTCATCTTCTCACAAGCTGCCAGTGGCATTTGAACCAGCAGCTGGGAGAATCATAAATTTTACAATTATTGTAAAATATGTGATTTTCATTAGAGCAACCATACCTAATGGTGACATCATTATTCAATTAGATGGTCAAGTTATCTGTTGAGAGCTATTTCATTAAAATATACCCGACACCCCAGGACAGCAATTTAATAAACATCTATGGGTGCACCCTCTTTTCCGAAATTTGGTTTTTTCAACTCAATTTTGCATCTATGGGTGGGTAGTCAATTTCAAAAGTGCCTTCCTAGGGTTCCATGTATGTTTTAATGGAATAGCCCTGAAAGGATTTATAGCTTGGGCTCTGTTACTGCAGCAACTAGTTTTATTAAAGATAAAATCATTTTTCACGGAAGTATCGTAAATAAGTTATTTTACCAAAGCAAGAGGAATTAACTCTTACTCTGTGTCAAAGGAAAATGATTTTGTTTTGTAAATACATGTAACTTGTTTCAGTTATTTCAAAAATAAATTATTAAAACAAGTTACACCCCTGACTGCCAGGTGTGCAGAAATACCCTCCTGCACTGTATATATATATATATATTAAAAAAAGTAACATTTCAGGTAAATTTACTTCTTTTAACAGGTCACATTTGGAGAACCGACATATGTAAATATTCCTTGTGAATTGACTTGTAGTCTTTTATTATATAAACTGCATGATGAATGTGAAAGAAAAAAGGAGATGAAGATTTATTCTTTCTTGTTCTCCATTCATCTACCGGCTTTGAATATTTTGTTAACTGCATTTTCAATGTCTGGGTAGGGGCATTAAGAAATGTGCATTGGTGTGGTAGGGGAAAACAATACCTAGTGCACCCACTACAGAAATGGGCATTGGTGTGGTAGAGAAAACAATACCTAGTGCACCAACTACAGAAATGGACAATGGTGTGGTAGGGGAAAACATTGCTTAGTGCACCCACTACAGAAATGGGCATTGGTGTGGTAGGGGAAATATTGCTTAGTGCACCCACTACAGAAATGGGCATTGGTGTGGTAGGGGAAAACATTGCCTAGTGCACCCACTACAGAAATGGGCATTGGTGTGATAGGGGAAATATTGCTTAGTGCACCCACTACAGAAATGGACATTGGTGGGTAGGGGAAATATTGCTTAGTGCACTAACTACGGAAATGGGCATTGGTGGGTAGGGGAAACATTGCCTATTGCACCCACTACAGAAATGGGCATTGGTGTGGTAGTGGAAAACATTGCTTAGTGCACCCACTACAGAAATGGGCATTGGTGTTGTAGGGGAAATATTACTTAGTGCACCCACTACAGAAATGGGCAATGGTGTGGTAGGGGAAAACATTGCCTAGTGCACCCACTACAGAAATGGGCATTGGTGTGGTAGGGGAAATATTGCTTAGTGCACCCACTACAGAAATGGACATTGGTGTGGTAGGGGAAATATTGCTTAGTGCACTAACTACAGAAATGGGTAATGGTGTGGTAGGGGAAAACATTGCCTAGTGCACCCACTACAGAAATGGGCATTGGTGTGGTAGTGGAAAACATTGCTTAGTGCACCCACTACAGAAATGGGCATTGGTGGGTAGAGAAAATATTACTTAGTGCACCCACTACAGAAATGGACAATGGTATGGTAGGGAAAACAATACCTAGTGCACCAACTACAGAAATGGGCATTGGTGTGGTAGGGGGAATATTGCTTAGTGCACCCACTACAGAAATGGGAAATGGTGTGGTAGGGAAAACAATGTCTAATGCACCAACTACAGAAATGGGCAATGTTGTGGTGGGGAAAACAATGCCTAGTGCACCCACTACAGAAATGGGCAATGGTGTGGTAGGGAAAACAATGCCTAGTGCACTCACTACAGAAATGGGCAATGATGTGGCAGGGAAAACAATGTCTAGTGCACCCACTACAGAAATGGGCAATGGTGTGGTAAGGAAAACAATGCCTAGTGCACTCACTACAGAAATGGGCAATGATATGGTAGGGAAAACAATGCCTAGTGCACTCACTGCAGAAATGGGAAATGGTGTGGTAGGGAAAACAATGTCTGGTGCACTCACTACAGAAATGGGAAATGGTGTGGTAGGGAAAACAATGTCTACTACACCCACTACAGAAATGGGAAATGGTGTGGTAGGGAAAACAATGCCTAGTGCACTCACTACAGAAATGGGCAAATGGTGTGGTAGGGAAAACAATGCCTAGTGCACTCACTACAGAAATGGGCAATGGTTTGGTAGGGAAAACAATGCCTAGTGCACCCACTACAGAAATTGGCAAATGGTGTGGTAGGGAAAACAATGCCTAGTGCACTCACTACAGAAATGGGAAATGGTGTGGTAGGGAAAGCAATGCCTAGTGCACTCACTACAGAAATGGGCAAATGGTGTGGTAGGGAAAACAATGTCTAGTGCACTCACTACAGAAAAGGGCAGTGGTGTGGTAGGGAAAACAATGCCTAGTGCACCAATTACAGAAATGGGCAAATGGTGTGGTAGGGAAAACAATGTCTAGTGCACTCACTACAGAAAAGGGCAGTGGTGTGGTAGGGAAAACAATGCCTAGTGCACCAATTACAGAAATGGGCAATGGTGTGGTAGGGTAATCAATGCCTAGTGCACACACTATAGAAATGGGCAATGGTGTGGTAGGGAAAACAATGCCTAGTACACTCACTAGGTTCTACAGAAATGCCCAGAGCACCCACTTCAGAAATGTTCATTTGTGTGGTAGGGGAAAACAATGTTTAGTGCACCCACTACAAAAATGGGCATTGGTGGGGAAGGAAGGGGCTAAAGGGCCAAATGTACCCTCTTGGTACCTATAGAAATTGGCATACATTTGATCGGACGATGATGGTAATACATTTTACAAGAATTAAAATTTGCATCAAGATCTTGTAGTTTTATTTCTACAACTGTGTGGGGGCAGGTCTGTGGTCACATTTTCTAGAGAGCTTCTGTATGCATAAAGTATGTCTTTTAGAGCTTTATTTGTCATCAGTGAAATTCTATTGTTGTTATAAATTGCACTTTATTGTTGTTGTCATTTTTTATATGTTTTGCATGCCCGTCTGTTGTATTGTTTCGTTTATGCCTGAGAGATTATGCCCGCCTGTTGTATTGTTTCGTCTATGCCTGAGAGATTAAGATCATGTATAAAGTAGTGCTTGACTGAATTATTTGCAAACAAAAGGTGTACATTTATGGTAAACTTTTTGAACTCTGTACATGTGTACATTTTGAATAGATAATTTTGTAACTGATAAAAAGAAAAAACAATTCTATATGTTGCTTCAGTAACTATTATCAGTATTAAACAGTATGTGAATTCCTAATTCTTCTTTACTGCTTCACCATTATCAAATATGAGTCAGTAAAATGCATGTTAAATATCCATCATCTTGCATTTTGTTAAGATTAGTTGAATGAATGGTGTTTTAGTCATTTTCAGGACATTTTAGGCTACTAGTATATATGAGGGTTGATATTTAGTGGTGGAGGCAGACCACCCACTTTTTCCTGGGTAGAACCTGTCCTGTACACCTCCAGTCATCCGTAAGAATGGACACTTCCTCTCTTACAAGTGAAGCTTCATGCATGATTCAAACCCACAGCGGTGGGAGACAAGAAGGTTTTAAACACAAGCGCCTATACCATCCCGGCCACGGATCGATGCATCAACATCTTTCATATATATTTTTATATGAACTACAGTAACAGTGTAAAGTTAATTTCATCAGTTGCTTTGCATTGACCATACAAACTTTTCTTTTTCCAGATAAGTGTTGACCATTTTGATATAAAAGATATAGTGAATGTTGCCATAGTGACTAACGACATACAATATTTGGTGATGTCAATTCAAGATCGCTGGCTTCGCCATTTTCCACTATTGTCGGAGATGGACACACTGAACAAGCAGTAAGCTGGGTTTCGATACATAAGGCAAAAAAAAAAAATACCTGTGTTTCCGGTAGCCCGACCGACCCCATTTTTAAGGGACCGACCCTAAAAAAAAGTCTGAGCAATGATTTATCACAATACATCGAAGTAAACTGATATCACAGAGAAACTTTCAGTTGTATCATCTACTTGTATGGGGTTTATGAGATAAATATATGTAGAATCTCACAATATCTTGCTCCAAAGAAAAAAAAAGAAAAAAAGAAAGAAAAAAATGCCAACTGACCTACCCTATTTTTTTAGAGCATGCAATAGGAAACACACCTATTTATTTTTTTGGCCTAAAGTCTTTTAAGAAGAAATTTGTTTGTTTGGTGTTTAACATCATTTTTCAGGACATATTAGGCTATACATGATATATGATGGTTGATTTTTTGGTGGTGGAGGCAGACAACCCCCTTTTTCCTGGGTAGAACCAGTGCTGTACACCTCCCACCATCCGTAAGAATCAACACTTTCTCTTTTACAAGTCAAGCTTCATGCGTGATTCAAACCCGCAGCGGTGAGAGGTTAGAAGTTTCAAACACAGCATTTTTATGTAAAAAAATAATGGTAAAAAGATTAATACTAGTTATAACCAGGCAGAGCCGTGCTTCATGGAATTTGCCATTAACTAACTGCGTTTAAAACCACATAAAGGCAGAGAAAATGCAAATGATTTCTTAAATTAAAAAAATGGCCATGAACCCTTGAAATCGTCTGTGAGGGAGAGAATCATAAAGCTATTTAATTTGGAAATGAGTAAATGAAACTCATTGTAAACTTTTCAAAATAATTTACCGACTCGTTTCATAAAGTGAATTAATGTTAATAATTATAATCTGATGTCATTTAAAATCTTCTATTTATTGTCCATATGATATTTCAGTCATGCGGTTGACTGGATACAAGAACAGTCTCGACTGCGTGTTCTCGTTGGGAAGTGCGGCAAGATCATGTTCACTCTGAACGTGCCAAAGGACTATCCTCTGTCAAGGGGAATAACTCTGCTCGATAGTTACGGCATAGAAGAGAATGAGGAGGATAAAGTAAGGTTAAAAAATTGATCTTTGTGTCTTGGGGTTGTGGACCATTTTAATATGGATCTTATTTCTAAAATACTTTATTTCCCAGCCAACTGATGTTATCTGTGCTTAAATCCCCACCTGAACCATTTATGCATCTTTATAAGGTCCCCTGTTCTTAAATCCCCACCTGAACCATTTATGCATCTTTATAAGGTCCCCTGTTCTTAAATCCCCACCTGAACCATTTATGCATCTTTATAAGGTCCCCTGTTCTTAAATCCCCACCTGAACCATTTATGCATCTTTATAAGGTCCCCTGTTCTTAAATCCTCACCTGAACCATTTATGCATCTTTATGAGGTCCCCTGTTCTTTAATCCCCACCTGAACCATTTTTGCATCTTTATAAGGTCCCCTGTTCTTAAATCCCCACTTGAACCATTTATGCATCTTTATAAGGTCCCCTTTTATTAAATCCCCACCTGAACCATTTATGGATAGAATTTCTGAAATACTTTATTGATGTTCCCTACAAACAAATGCAGTCTATTCACATATCTTGCTTGAAACAACCAAAGCATTTTGCAGACATACAAGTTGAATGACATTTCACAAGACTGAATTTAAATGAATGTTCTTTAATGGTTTATCAACATAGTATAGGTTATTTAGAGACAGGGGAATAATACATAGAAATGGGGAGATGTGCCCTACTGTTACTGATAGATTCCTATGGTTCTGTAACATGCTCAAAGGATAGATTCTGATACACAGAACTGCCTGGTTTGCATTCTGATCCGACGGATGAGGCTTAGAGAAGTGTCTGGTCCAAAAACACACAGACAAAACTCAGTGGTGCTGTGAGGCATGAGCCCGAGTCCTCTAGTTTCAATTCCACCCAGATGCCATGCCCACTTTCACAAGATGGAGGAGATGGCATGACACGTTGCATCTTTTTCAAACTGTTACAAAATTAACCTTTATTATGTATATTACTTAAGAGCATACCGTGAAAAGAATGGGACGGGTCTTGAATAAAACTACACACAAAGATAGAGGAAAATGAGAGAAAGTGCAAAATGCAAGAACCATAACTCTATCTTCATTCAAATGTATTTCATTCATTCAAAAGTTATTGCCCTTTGTAATTTTATGCTTATAATTCTTGCCTGGAGAATAACTTGAAAACTATTAAAAGAGATTGGAATGAAACTTGACACAATGATAAAAGGTAATTACGAGAGGAAGTGCATAGGAGAACTGTAACTCTAACTTTAGCTTAAGAAAATACAAAATTGTCCCTCTTTCTACACTCACATTTGTAATAAAGTTTATCCGACATCTCTCATCTGGAATACAATACTAGTACATATGCAACAGTATGCTATTGTTATCCAACTTTGTGTAAAAACACTCGTATCATATAATTATAAAGTATTCTAATACACCCGCACTATATAGTCTAGTTTAAAATATCTCGTTATATTCAGCGATATATCACTGTAAGTTTTGCATCGTTAGGAGAGTAAGCAAAGCAATGCGAAATATTTCACTTGTGTGCACTATTTTTGCATTTTAGGGGTATTAGAACAGAAATAGAACAGCGTTTACGGTGAATTATCGTGTAATATATCACGGTTTGTCGTTTAATTGTTAACAATAATTTTACTCGCTCACAATAATTTAACTCGCCCGCACTGCTGTCTTGTGAAATTATTGTTTACAATTCAACTCCAAACCGTGATATATTACAAGATAATTCACCATAAAAGATGTTCTATTTCTTAAATATACAGACCTACATAAGTTTATAATTATGGACATTTTCTCTTGAAATAACTTATGTCCACTGACACCTTCATTTATACAAAGCATCCACTTGGGGAACATTCATCGGTTCTACCAATATTCTTGTTTTGGTCAGTTTCAACATAATGTCTAAAAAGTTCAGATTTTACAAAGTATGTGTGCTTGTAACAGTATGTAATAAATGGGATGTATTTGTTCAGTTGCAGGAACCTGATGAGATGGCAACGTTACTGGAGTGGGTGATTTATCTGGAAAACAAATACGGAGACTGTGACTGAATAAAAGGACTGAAAGAATCCTAAAATGTTATATTTTAAAGTTTTTGAATGGCTTCCAAGTCAGTAGTTAAATTGTAGTTATTTGCCTTTGGAGCAGGAAAAGGGATAGTTCATGTGAACTATTGCTCGAGGCCATGGAATAGTTCACATGACCCTTCCTTTGGCCTTGACCTCAAGGAATGGTTCACATGACTCTTTAGCCTTGACCTCAGGGAATAGATCACATGACCCTTCCTTTGGCCACAACCTCAGGCAATTGATCACATGACCTTCCTTTGGCCTTGACCTCGGGAAATAGATCACATGACCCTTACTTTGGCCTTGACCTCAGAGAATAAATCATATGATCCTTCCTTTGGACTTGGCCCAAAGGAATAGTTATTTTGATCCTTTGTTGGAAATAGTTTTACTAATGAATGGGTAAGCCATTGAATAACTGCTTTACTACATGATTAATTAAATGCGGTTATTAACCGGTCACTTATGTAACTGATCATTTAATAAAGGCTTCTAATAGTGTATACACATGAACAATAACTAGATCAACCACCTATGGATTGTATAAAAAGCATAAGACGAAATCAGTTTACATGTGGGGAACATAGTCGTGTAAATAACTTGCTATGCATTTTATCGTAATGTGAAAATGATATAAAATCTATGTATTTATGTTTGTGGTTTAACTTCGTTTTAAATAATGTATTGTCGTGTAACACTGGTGTCTACTTTTAGCAGTGGGGTGCTGCTCGTGTAACACTGGTGTCTACTTGTAGCAGTGGGCTCGCTGTCGTGTAACACTGGTGTCTACTTGTAGCAGTGGGCTCGCTGTCGTGTAACACTGGTGTCTACTTGTAGCAGTGAGCTCGCTGCTGTAGTGTAACACTGTGTCTACTTGTAGCAGTGGGCTCGCTGTCGTGTAACACTGGTGTCTACTTGTAGCAGTCGGCTCGCTGTCGTGTAACACTGGTGTCTACTTGTAGCAGTGAGCTCACTGTCGTGTAACACTGGTGTCTACTTGTAGCAGTGAGCTCACTGTCGTGTAACACTGGTGTCTACTTGTAGCAGTGAGCTCGCTGCTGTCGTGTAACACTGGTGTCTACTTGTAGCAGTGGGCTCGCTGTCGTGTAACACTGGTGTCTACTTGTAGCAGTGGGCTCGCTGTCGTGTAACACTGGTGTCTACTTGTAGCAGTGAGCTCACTGTCGTGTAACACTGGTGTCTACTTGTAGCAGTGAGCTCACTGTCGTGTAACACTGGTGTCTACTTGTAGCAGTGAGCTCGCTGCTGTCGTGTAACACTGGTGTCTACTTGTAGCAGTGGGCTCGCTGTCGTGTAACACTGGTGTCTACTTGTAGCAGTGGGCTCGCTGCTTAACTTTATTATGCTGCCACAATGGAATACCACACCGTAGACACATGACATGATACCCCACCCAGTCACATTATACTGACACCATCAGTTATGCTGAAAAGGAAGCTGCTCGTACCATTTGTATGAAGTGTTTGGTGTGAGCTGCCCAGTGATCGAACCCATGAATCCAACCTGAGAGGTCTATACTCTACCACTAAGCCACCCCAGCGGTGAAGAGTTTCGGAAGTTATACAGTCACATATGTGACCCAAAAAGTGACCTGTTTCCTATGGATGTAGATAGATATGTGAATAAAGTCTTCAGTGCCAATAAATTTTTTATGCCCCCAAAGGGCGGCATATAGTAGTCGCACCGTCTGTCAGTCCGTCCGTACAATCGTGTCCGGTCAATAAGTGGCATTCCTGGACTGATTTTAAAATATCTTGGCACAAGTGCTCAACACAACAAGACAACGTGGCACGCACAAACTCCAGGTCTGTGGCTCCAAGGTCAAGGTCACACTTAGAGGTCAAAGGTAAAAAAAAAAGTGCTTTCGTGTCCGATTAATAACTCCGAATTGCATGGATGGATTTTCAAATAACTTGACACAAGTGCTCTCCACAACAAGACGACGAGTCGCATGCAAACTCCGGGTCCGTGGCTACAAGGTCAAGAAAACCACTTTGGGGGCATTTGTCACTTACAGTGACATTTCTTGTTTAAATGATATTTCACTAAAAATATTTACTGGTAATGTCTATAGAAAGAATGATGAATTACAGTCATGTGAGAAAATACGTTGTGTATCAGTTTGCAATATTAAAGGGACAATGTCCGTAACTTTTAGCTTATAAAACACGAAATAAGTATGTCGACAAGCATTAAACACTTACCAATATTGAATATTTACCAAATAAAAACAAGATTGTTTGACAGAATTCAAAAAAAGGACAAACAAATAAGTATGTATTTCCAGCTTTGAACTCGCTGCCCCAACTAAAATTACATTTGCCGGTAATAATAGAAGAAGGTTATGACTTACTGCTCTACCAACTGAGCTAACGGGGAACCGAATGCGGTAATGACCGTCACGTGATCAGTTTCAAACGTAAACATGCCAGGACTGCTTTATTTACATCCGGTCAATAAAACTATATTTTTTCAAACTCATGGCTATATTACTAAAGACTTATTTGGGTCTATGCTCATGTTTTCATGCATACATTTTACGGATTAAAAATCAGACAGTTATTTAATTATGCTCAATATCTGCCTACTTACAGACAGTGTCCCTTTAAACGGACTAGATGTGATCTGGAAGAGTGATTGGTTTCAGCCCAAACACATCATAATGTGCTTCAGTATCGTTAGAAATATGCAAATGTATTAGTTACCTTCAGTTTCATTTATATTATTTATTAAAACATTTTATCTGGAAAACTCCACGACTCCGCTAGTTTTCATTGTCATAAATATTAATTTATATTACTACAGTTGTACATATAATTCAATAAAAATGTACTTTGATCACAAAACCGGGATTGATGAGAGCTTTAAAGTCTCATTTGAAATTATATTAATGATTTATACAACAAAAACTTGTAGTCATTGCATTTCCAGGCCAAGTTATTCCAATTAACAATCATTATTTAAATAGAATCAATGGATCAGCCTAGTTAAGTACATTAATTTGGCTCAGTGACTATCAAAAAACTGAAACACATTTTGTATATGGATTGACGCCCATAATTGTTTCAGGCCTTGAATTCAACAACCATTCTTGAGAACATCCTTAGACTTAAGCCTTTTAATGACAAATGTTTTTTAAGTTTAAAGGATGAATGAATGAATGGTGTTTTACAGCACGTCGACACATAAATAGGATGAACATTCATAACAAGCTGTTATGTATAAATATGATAAATACTAATAAATAGCCACTTCATATGATTGTTTATCTTTGAAGGTCATGGGAATATTTGTGAACGAAATTTGAGTACTTGAGCTCAAGTCTAAGCATAGTTTCACCCTTAACCCGCCTTTGCGTCCATTGTAAACCCAGATCAGTCTGCGAGTAAAAAGTAAGTTGATCAGGGTTTACAATGTCTGGCTGCTGATCAGTCATTTTTCACAAAACACCCCTTTGTCACATAAATGGAATGGCCTTAATTCAAAGAAAGAACAGTCCATAATATATATGTAGCGGGTTTATAAGGGTTAAAAAATGGTTGGTGAATTCCAGGCCAGATCACCTTCAGTCCCTTTAAAATATTCAGTAAGTGAAAACACTTAGGGTTATTTCATTTAAACATACCTCGGACCCAGTAAGGCAATTTAGTAAACATCTATGAGTGGACCCCATTTTATAAAATTTGGTTCTTTAAACTTAATTTTGCATTTTGTGGGTGAGTGTTTAATTGCAAACGTGCCTTCCTGGGGTCCCATTTATGTTTTAATGGAACAGCCCTTATAAACAGAAAATTATAAATAAGGAATTTTTGACAAGTGAGAAGATGAAGAAAATATGCAAGCAGGTTTAAAGTAAAAATGTTCCTTGATAAATAAGTAGAGACACTAATATTGATGCTTGATAAAACTTCAAGATTGCCGTGTGTCCCTTTAAACTCAGTTTTGCATCTATGGGTGGGTTTTCAATTGCAAAAGTGCTTTCCTGGGGCCCAATGTATGTTTTAATGGAATAGCCCTTATAAACAGACAATAAGAAATCATTGTAGTATGGTCGGTGAAGTTGCCTTTGATGAATGAATAGCATTAAATCCTTAATTCAGGATAAACAAAGGGGCGGAGCGTTACCATACTCTAACTTCCAATAAATGGAAGCTACAGTATGGACAGGGTCACTAAGTACACCATACTTAAAGACACATTTCCCAACGCTACTTGGTCATTGAAAAAGCACGGGAAGCTTGAATATTTACAGCCAGCACGCTTCATTATGCTGGCTGTAAATATTCACTAATGAATGGGTAACCATAGAATAACTGCTTTACTACATGATTAATTAAAAGCGGTTATTGACCGGTCACTTATGTAACTGATCATTTAATAAAGGCTACTAATAGTGTATACACATGAACAATAACTAGATCATCACCTATGGATTGTATAAAAAGCATAAGACGAAATCAATTTACATGTGGGGAACATAGTCGTGTAAATAACTTGCTATGCATTTTATCGTAATGTGAAAATGATATAAAATCTATGTATTTATGTTTGTGGTTTAACTTCGTTTTAAATAATATATTGTCGTGTAACACTGGTGTCTACTTTTAGCAGTGGGGTCGCTGCTCGTGTAACACTGGTGTCTACTTGTAGCAGTGAGCTCGATGTCGTGTAACACTGGTGTCTACTTGTAGCAGTGGGCTCGCTGTCGTGTAACACTGGTGTCTACTTGTAGCAGTGAGCTCGCTGCTGTCGTGTAACACTGGTGTCTACTTGTAGCAGTGGGCTCGCTGCTGTCGTGTAACACTGGTGTCTACTTGTAGCAGTGAGCTCACTGTCGTGTAACACTGGTGTCTACTTGTAGCAGTGGGCTCACTGTCGTGTAACACTGGTGTCTACTTGTAGCAGTGAGCTCGCTGCTGTCGTGTAACACTGGTGTCTTCTTGTAGCAGTGGGCTCGCTGTGGTGTAACACTGGTGTCTACTTGTAGCAGTGGGCTCGCTGCTTAACTTTATTATGCTGCCACAATGGAATACCACACTGTAGACACATGACATGATACCCCACCCAGTCACATTATACTGACACCATCAGTTATGCTGAAAAGGAAGCTGCTCGTACCATTTGTATGAAGTGTTTGGTGTGAGCTGCCCAGTGATCGAACCCATGACTCCAACCTGAGAGGTGGATACTCTACCACTAAGCCACCCCAGCGTTGAAGAGTTTAGGAAGTTATACAGTCACATATGTGACCCAAAAAGTGACCTGTTTCCTATGGATGTAGATAGATATGTGAATAAAGTCTTTAGTGCCAATAATTTTTTTATGCCCCCAAAGGGCGGCATATAGTAGTCGCACCGTCTGTCAGTCCGTCCGTACAATCGTGTCCGGTCAATAAGTGGCATTCCTGGACTGATTTTAAAATATCTTGGCACAAGTGCTCAACACAACAAGACAACGTGGCACGCACAAACTCCAGGTCTGTGGCTCCAAGGTCAAGGTCACACTTAGAGGTCAAAGGTAAAAAAAAAGTGCTTTCGTGTCCGATTAATAACTCCGACTTGCATGGACGGATTTTCAAATAACTTGACACAAGTGCTCTCCGCAACAAGACGTGTCGCATGCAAACTCCAGGTCCGTGGCTACAAGGTCAAGAAAACCACTTTGGGGGCATTTGTCACTTACAGTGACATTTCTTGTTTAAATGATATTTCACTAAAAATATTTACTGGTAATGTCTATAGATAATAATATATTAAAAATAATCAGCGTAAGAGTATCAAAGAATGATGAATTAGTCATGTGAGAAAATACGTTGTGTATCAGTTTGCAATATTAAAGGGACAATGTCCGTAACTTTTAGCTTATAAAACACAAAATAAGTATGTCGACAAGCATTAAACACTTACCAATATTGAATATTTACCAAATAAAAACAAGATTGTTTGACAGAATTCAAAAAAAGGACAAGCAAATAAGTATGTATTTCCAGGTTTGAACTCGCTGCCCCAACTAAAATTACATTTGTCGGTAATAATAGAAGAACGTTATGACTTACTGCTCTACCAACTGAGCTAACGGGGAACTTGATGTAAAACAAAACCGAATGCGGTAATGACCGTCACGTGATCAGTTTAAAACGTAAACACGCCAGGACTGCTTTATTTACATCCGGTCAATAAAACTTTATTTTTTCAAACTCATGGCTATATTACTAAAGACTTATTTGGGTCTATGCTCATGTTTTCATGCATACATTTTACGGATTAAAAATCAGACAGTTATTTAATTATGCTCAATATCTGCCTACTTACGGACAGTGTCCCTTTAAACGGACTAGATGTGATCTGAAAGAGTGATTGGTTTCAGCCCAAACACATCATAATGTGCTTCAGTATCGTTAGAAATATGCAAATGTATTAGTTACCTTCAGTTTCATTTATATTATTTATTAAAACATTTTATCTGGAAAACTCCACAACTCCGCTAGTTTTCATTGTCATAAATATTAATTTACATTACTACAGTTGTACATATAATTCAATAAAAATGTACTTTGATCACAAAACCGGGATTGATGAGAGCTTTAAAGGGACACATGGCAATCTTGAGTTTTATTCGACCATTTAAATTTGCTCCTCAATTTACTTATCCTGCGTCATTTTGACTTTAAAACTGCTTGCATATAATTAAATAAAAAATTGAAATTTCAACTTTCTTTCCCTATTTTACCAAATTTTTAAATATATTACTGGTGCAATATTATAAAAAGTTAGTAATATGCAAAAATAATTTGCTTTGAACTATTCTAACAATTAATATTAATGATTGAACAAATGCAAATTAAGAGGAAAACTAGCGGGATGCCGTGAGTTTTTAAAAACTCAAGATTACCATGTGTCCCTTTAAAGACTCATTTGAAATTATATTATAGATTTATACAACAAAAACTTGTAGTCATTGCATTTCCAGGCCAAGTTATTCCAATTAACAATCATTATTTAAATAGAATCAATGGATCAGCCTAGTTAAGTACATTAATTTGGCTCAGTGACTATCAAAAACTGAAACACATTTTGTATATGGATTGACGCCCATAATTGTTTCAGGCCTTGAATTCAACAACCATTCTTGAGAACATCCTTAGACTTAAGCATTTTAATGACAAATGTTTTTTAAGTTTAAAGGATGAATGAATGAATGGTGTTTTACGGCACGTCGACACATACATAGGATGAACATTCATAACAAGCTGTTATGTATAAATATGATAAATACTAATAAATAGCCACTTCATATGATTGTTTATCTTTGAAGGTCATGGGAATATTTGTGAACGAAATTTGAGTACTTGAGCTCAAGTCTAAGCATAGTTTCACCCTTAACCTGCCTTTGCGTCCATTGTAAACCCAGATCAGTCTGCGAGTAAAAAGTAAGCTGATCAGGGTTTACAATGTCTGGCTGCTGATCAGTCTTTTTTCACAAAACACCTCTTTGTCACATAAATGTAATGGCCTTAATTCGAGGAAAGAACAGTCCATAATATATATGTAGCGGGTTTATAAGGGTTAAAAAATGGTTGGTGAATTCCAGGCCAGATCACCTTCAGTCCCTTTAAAATATTCAGTAAGTGAAAACACTTAGGGTTATTTCATTTAAACATACCTCGGACCCAGTAAGGCAATTTAGTAAACATCTATGAGTGGACCCTATTTTATAAAATTTGGTTCTTTAAACTCAATTTTGCATTTTGTGGGTGAGTGTTTAATTGCAAACGTGCCTTCCTGGGGTCCCATTTATGTTTTAATGGAACAGCCCTTATAAACAGAAAATTATAAATAAGGAATATTTGACAAGTGAGAAGATGAAGAAAATATGCAAGCAGGTTTAAAGTAAAAATGTTCCTTGATAAATAAGTAGAGACACTAATATTGATGCCTGATAAAAACTTCAAGATTGCCGTGTGTCCCTTTAAACTCAGTTTTGCATCTATGGGTGGGTTTTCAATTGCAAAAGTGCTTTCCTGGGGCCCAATGTATGTTTTAATGGAATAGCCCTTATTAACAGACATTAAGAAATCATTGTAGTATGGTCGGGCAAGTTGCCTTTGATGAATGAATAGCATTAAATCCTTAATTCAGGATAAACAAAGGGGCAGAGCGTTACCATACTCTAACTTCCAATAAATGGAAGCTACAGTATGGACAGGGTCACTAAGTACACCATACTTAAACAGATAAAGTCTGTCTCAGGCCAGAAAAAAAAATTCCTGTGTTTCTGGTTAACCGACCCTATTTTTTGGCGCCGACCCTACAGTTTTTTATCAAAAATAAAAAAAATAAAAAAATAGTACGAAAAAGCTGGGTACGAAACGGTAATGTACGAAAAGATTGAGTACGAAACATGCGCTAAAACCCGTTTTGGCTATTCGTATTGGAAAATGCAGCCATGGGACAGAGCTGAAGTTATGAAAAACATTAATCATGACATGCTGCCAGCAGATTTGTTCTTCCAATACCACCCAGCCTCAGGAAAATTATAAAATTCAATCGTATGTAAACTCGTTACTCAGTATGGCAGAAAATATGTGTTTTCAATTTATTTTATTCAAAACAAACAAGTTAAGAAGATATCATGAGGTTGTTTACCTTCTCTCCTTGCAAAATCACTACAAATTAACTACTTGACAAAGTTAAAGATACCTTTAACATTTTAAAAAAAAAAGAAAAGAAAAAATTTACCGACCTACCTACCCTAATTTTTTCAGCAGAGTAACCAGAAACACAGGTATTTTTTTTTCTGGCCTTAGCTTTAAATGTACCAGCAGTGATTTCGAAGGACATCATGTGATACCGTATAACCCAAACGTGTTCGTGCGCCCACTTCTAATCAACGACCGCTTGCTCAAACGACTACTTTTAAATATTAAAGAACCTATTTGTTTTTTCAAATAAAAATAAACTTATCTTGTAGCTAAAACCTTTTTATCAGATACGTATTACTTCTTTGATCTCTGTTTTATTTAGGAGGCCATTATATTAACGTATAACTTTACTTTTTCTCCTGAGTGGTCGCTTAATACAGTATATACTGAAAATGGGATCCCTTGAAAGCAACAAACGCAAACAAGATATACAAGTAGCAGACTCGGTTGTATTGAGGCTTTGCCTGAGAGATAATGTAGAGTGCAACACCTCTCACGCATCCTAACAGCGGCTTAAGCGATTTTCTACTTTAAAGCTACACTGACTGGGCTTGATGATCCCAAAGGACCAGTTTGATTGTGCCTCGGAAAACATGGAATTGATTTACTGGTATTGTTTCTTATAGAATTTGTGATGAAATATAAGCTATATTAATAATTGTATAACTATGTTTGTTAATAGACTGACTGACTTGAATGTTTGTAGAAGTGAAACACTTTGTTTAAAACTCGCGGCGTCCCGTTCGTGTTCCTATATAACTTGTATATTTGCAATCATTAGTATTAATTATTAGAATAATTCAAAGCAAAGTGTGTTTGTATACGCCTCACTGTAGATTATTTTGAACCAATAATACTTATACTGAATTAATAAATCGAGGGCCTAATTTTATTGCATGACAGAAACTGCAAGATTGTCGTGTGTCCTTCTAAAATGATTTTAGTGTTTACCCTACTTTTCAAACCAATCAGATGGCTTAGAATTTCAAATACTGGCTACATTTATTCATGAAGTGGTAAACATTAAGCCGGATAGAGTCCATGAAGAGACACCTTCACCATAAAGAACCCGCGGTCGGTCGCTACGTTCCATCCCTTTCGTTTTCTTAATGGTGAAGATTTCTCTTCATAGCCTCTATCCTATACATAAATTGTCTACCAACGTGTTCTACAGACGTTTTAACTTTCCACACGAAAACATTCCATAGGAATTTTCCTATTTACAGATTGTTGCGTTTAATACGACACTTTAAATTTGGAATTTCAATCTATAATTAATGGATCAATAACGAAAGTAAGAACCTTAATTTCTGGATAAGTGATAAGATCTTGCACAACTATGACGAATAATTTCTCATGGGCTCTTTTCTCGTGGTGTATTAAGACTTTGTTTTATATGCACCTAGGCATAAACAGGCATTACTGGGAGGGAATTGTTCTCAAATGACAATTAACATATTTGTGAAAAATTAAGATGAAATAGTACAGTTAAAGTAATTTAAAGTACTGAGTCAAATTGGTCACTGCCCCTCCGCGTAGGAGTCGGGGTCAGCCCCGCCCAATCGGGTTTTCCCATTATGTCAGCCACTCTACGGTCATCCCCTTCTGTTCCCTGATTTCGAAAGTAAGCTCCTCTCACTTTCAACGAGGGTTGGTCTCGTTTACCGGGTTTTCTTTATGAAGTCACAGGCCAACCCTTTTGCCAGATCCGCCTATCCCAGTTCAATTATACCCTTATCACTTAGTAGCTGAAGCCCTTAACCCTAAGTAGGAAGGCAGGCCATTATCACCAAGCATTACACATTCCGATGAATCTAGATTCCTTAAAGAGGACATTTGGTTATGAACCCTCCTTGTTTTTAAGCTAACTATAATTATAAGTTGTACAGAATGTATCCCCAGAGACGATACTGGATCCTACTGTAGAAAGTAAAATTTAAAAAATATGCGTTACTAAACTTGGTATCCTGAGTCTGAGGTGTTACTACGCTTTCTTCTACATAATCTTATATCTGCTTAAATATTTCATGACAGATATTAGCATTTAGATTGCTGTATAGTATTCGTGATTATCGGAAGCATACAGATTGTATTTAGAGTCATTGGTCTGGAAATATCTTGATTCAAAATCGAAGCTCATGGGAATGTGTTTCTTTTGCGTTATATATAGTATAACATGAATTGTTGCGAAAAGCAAAACTACCGCCGAAGTTATGTTGAAGAATGTATGTAAAAAAATATTATGATAATGGACCTTTGGAAACGGCCGAGCACGACACATACGAATGTCTCGGTTTGATTAAACGGTAGTGAAATATGCTAGCTACCGCTCACGCCCTCTAGCCCCGGGTTGAGCAGAACTCAATATTCATAAAATCAATAGTACAAAATGTTAACCATCCCAAAGATGGCATGCATATAGCGGTGCACATGTAGTATACTGCTTCCCCATGTCGTACGGCGTATGGTCACAGTATCTAATAAAATTAAATCCCCCGAAGAGCGAAATAAACATAATGGAATTTAGTTGGGAGCAGCGGTTAAGAAGCCTGCGTATCAAAACGCAGACAATGTATCCTATGAGTGGTTAAACAATACCCAGCCTTTATCGGCCGGAGTAGTGGAACCACCGAATAAAAAAAATAAGTAAGAAAACCAAAGAAACTGAAAATGTACCACCGATAACTAAATATAAGTATCGGGCTCAGCGATCTCCAAAGATCGAATGAATAACAGTACTGATTGCAAGCGCGGGGAGACGTTTTACTGCCGCCACACTGCACAAGCAGCACCACTGTGTTATAAAAAAGAGTATGATAATGGACCTTTGGAAACGGCCGAGCACGACACATAATAAATATTGCAGTCTCGGTTTGATTGAGACTGTTCATATCCGATTGCACGATATCGTTCATCAGAGAACGGAAAATTAACTTATACACAAACAAAGTATTTTTCTTACCTGATATCACGTTTTCGTGTTAAAGTATATTTATTTCTACGGACTACTGTACAGTGTGTGATTTTGGTTTCAGTGGAATGATGGCGGGTCCAATCATAACGTCTTAAATCTAAAATTGTGGGGAAATATTTTGTTTTATATTTTTTATATAAGTCGTTCATTTAATACTAAATTTACATCAAGAACATGTCTAATGGACATGCTATGGGTGGTCAACTAAGAAACAACATTTAAAAGTAACAAAAACAATTTTTGATGGGATTTACTTCTCAAAAAGGGGAAAATATACTTTTTTGGCAGGATATAACCAAACAAGATTACTGGACTATTTTTCTCATTTTCGTCTTCAGTGATAGACACGGTGAATAAATATTCAAAGGATGTTGTATTAATTTTTCTAAAGCATTACATTAAAAATAGTAACATCACATACATTATGTTTTACTTTTACCTCGGACTTATTTTAGCTAAGTACATTTTTATAAACTTTAAAATGTTCCTAGTATAGGATAGAGGCTATGAAGAGAAATTTTCACGATTAAGAAACGCACGATTAAGAAACAGCGGTCAGTCGCTACGCTCCCTACCTTTCGGTTTCTTAATCGTGAAGATTTCTCTTCATAGATTGTATCCGACTGGTTGCCATAGCTGTATCGATAGCCTCTATATAGGTCACTCGCTTAACCGTGAAGAGGGATGGCGGTAAAATCTTCATAAATAATTGGTGCAAGTATTTGAAAATCGGAGGAAAATGATTGGTTGAAAAGGTAGGGTAAACACTAAAGTAATTATAATAAACATAAACTATTGTAACTGTTCGTTTGCTAAAACACGTACCTCCGCCTCAACGAATGTATATTCCAGATTACTGAAGAGATAACAGGATCCTTAGAATGAAACTGGAAACTTATGTGGACATAAATATAGATATAAAATTCGAAAGGAAAAGTACCATTCAAGGACGACAGTCGACCACAAACACACACAGAATCAAAGAACAACTTTAAAGATGAATAAAAGGCCAAATACGACATCATAAACACAAAAGGGATGAAAATAGGGCTACCGCATTGGAACGGTCAGTGGCAAAAACTGGGGGTTTAAACCAGGTTCTAGGGAGCACCAAACCTCACAATTACCCTACTGTCATCCCAATAAAACGGGACAGTGTAAATAAAGAAATCCCCGCCATGAACTATTCTCTAACCAACAAGGCAGCATTAATAGGCAATATAAGTAAAACACAAAGATGCTCGTGTATAAATAAATACAAAAAAAAAGAAGGGAGAGTAGCATTCAAGTAGGACAGTCAAGCACAAAACACAAAAACAAACACGCAAACAGACAAACAAGAAGGCAAAAGTAATAATAAATGCAAACGACATCACAAACACAAAAGGGTTGACAATAGGGCAACCGCCTTGGAACGGTCAGTGGCAAAATAGGCCACTGGGGGTTTAAACCGGTTCTAGGGTGCACCAAACCTCACACTTACCCTACTGTCATCCCATAAAAACAGGACAGTGTAAATAAAGAAATTCCCGCCGTGATATAATCTCTAACCAACAAGGCAGCATCAATAGGCAATATAAGTAAAACACAAATATGCTCGTGTAAATATAATACAAAAACAACAACACAAAAACAATAGCCTAGAAAGCCACAGAGAAGGTACTCAATGATTTGGCAGAAGCCAGAGCAACAAGAGAACAAATCATTGAGGGCACGACAAGACAAGATTGCAGATAAACATCAAACGTCACCGTTCTATTTCGCTTTAGGTAGACGTCATCATAGGGTCCACAGCCTGTCCGGTCATCGCATAATTAAAGAGGAAAGGATATTGGCGAACTGTAAATAGGTCCACCACCAAGCATGCAGTGCGTTGTCCACGACGTAGCTGTAATAGATAATTGTATTAACTCTGGTTAATTTTGCAATAGAGCATATGGTCAAATGTATGCATTACATATTTAACAGAAATTATTGAAGAATGACAGTGTGCTACTTTATTAAGCCGTAAAGTATTAATAATTGATTTGACGTTTAGTTGAAGTTTTAGTGTTTGCTTGTTTCAATATCGTGTTATTGTATAATTATGGTATGACTAACGTCAGCAATCCTTAATGAAAGTTATTGGCTTTAGAACTAATGTCCTGGGAACATTATTGCATGTTTATGTCTGGGATAAGACGGAAACGAGTGCGCAGGTTCCGTATGATTCGTGTAAACTCGCACCGATTGCCTGAAACCGGTAGTTATTAGGGGCATTTTGAGGGCATTTATTTAAAATGCAGTTAATTCTACATGGGGCGCGGTTATCCGCGTTCGGAGGTTCAAAATCAGGGTTCAGGTAATACGTAACGCACGCACTGATGTTCTGAAGCGGTTTTCGTCCACATTCCCAGGGCTTTCAGGGATATATTTGGAGAGGGGGATACAATAGTAACGTGTATTCTAACCACATGCTGCGTGTGTCTGCAAATGGCCGAAAAGCATGCAGAGAAACAATCAGTAGTATTGAGAAATGGAAAGATGCATATGCCATTTTCATCTCGTTTGACTAAATAGCAACAATCCTTGATCTTCATCTCTCAATTTCTAATGATTTCATACATACTAAAATCTAGGATAAGGGAGATGATTTCAACTTTAACATCGTTAACTATCCACACCTGGATGGGGATGTACCTCGTGATACATCACACGGGGATTATATCTCCCAGCTCATTCGTTTTGCTAGAGCTTGTAATGATGTTATAGACTTCAGTGATCGAAAGGTCCATTATCATACTTTTTTTTATTGCACAGTGGCATTTCTTGTGTATGTTCGGCGGCAGTAAAACGTCTCCCCGCGCTTGCAATCAGTACTGTTATTCATTCGATCTTTGGAGATCGCTGAGCCCTATTCTTATATTTAGTGATCGGTGGTACATTTTCTATTTTTTTTTGTTTTCTTACTTAATTATCGATTCGGTGGTTCCACTACTCCGCCGATAAAAGGCTCTGGGTATTGTTTAACCACTCATAGGATATGTTGTTTGCTTTTTAATTTAGTCTTTTGGTTGTTACTTGTATACGCAGGCTTCATAACCGCTGCTCCCAACTAAATTCCTTTTTGTTTATTTCGCTCTTCGGGGCATACAATTTTATTAGATCCTGGGACCATACGCCGCTGGATATAGGGGACGAAATAAAGAGACAAATATTGCTATATCCACCGACACATGCTTGCCATCTTCGGGATGGTTAAAATTCTGTACTGTTGATTTTTATGAATATTGAGTTCTGCTCAACCCGGGGCTAGAGGACGTGAGCGGTAGCTAGCATATTTAAACATTCTCAATCAAACCGAGACTGCAATATTTCATATGTGTCGTGCTCGGCCGTTCCAAATGTCCATTATCATACTCTTTATTACAAGTCAACTTCTAAAGCAGGGTTTTCCTTATCACAAACTACGTAGATCTTTCTAAAAATTCTACCGCCGCAACGAAAGCCTACTGGAGAAGTACAACACCAACATTAACACACTTCTGCGACAAAGAATATCACAACCCTTATTTTATGGAGATGGCGTCTATAAACTTCGAAAGATAAAGGAATCTGACGAGTTTCCTGACCATTTAAAAAAATCAGGAAGTTCGTCAGAAAAGGATACGACCGTTTAAGTATTACAACGCACTGCATGTTTAGTGATTGACCCCTATACAGTCAGTCACTACGCTTTCACCTTTACCTTGTGCGATGACTGGGCAACCTCTTGGGACTCTATGATTGCACCTACTGAAACCCCAACCAATGGAGGTAGGTGCATGAGCTTTCGTCCCTCGGGTTTTCTGGTCGTACCCTAGATTGCTTTTCTCTTTAGCTGCATCTGCTGTGGGTTTTCAGTACAATTCTGGATACATGCTGAGATGTTTCTTATTTTGTATTTGATATAGCTTTACAACATCTTACTTCGTGTTTCCTTTCTTAGTTTCTCTGGATGTGGATTTTATCTGGATGTGGACTTTATTATTAGAGAATTCCTTTTGATGGGATGTAGTTTTGTTTACACTGTCTTGTCTTGTTCATTTTGGCGCTGAAGACAGGATAATAGCGAGTATTGTGTACACATGAAATCGATTCAAGCTAACCTCTTTGGCATTTTAAAAATATGTTTTCGTAATTAGAAT
This sequence comes from Cyrtodaria siliqua, assembly GCA_037043455.1. NCBI lineage: Eukaryota > Metazoa > Mollusca > Bivalvia > Adapedonta > Hiatellidae > Cyrtodaria > Cyrtodaria siliqua. Next base: position 74,723 of record JAWPHD010004471.1, on the reverse strand, counting down.
AGCATACACTTGGTGACGACACAACTGCCACTAATCCGAGCCTTCTCTGACCTGAAAGCCGTTCTTTTGTTCTTTCGTTTTTGTGTTTTTAGCGTACACAGCCAGATGAAATATCAAAATCTTAAAAAGGGCTCGTAAGGTCAGAGAAGGCATGGATTAAACTCCCACCTGCCAGGCTGCTACTGTTCATATACAGAGGCATACTGTTTTTATTGATACCATATTAAACGCTGTATCATGAACAGAAAGCAATAGCATTCATTTAAAAATATTATTATGTGATGACATCCATCCAAATATCCGCCCGATCAGCCTATGTTTACAAATGATACACCACCCAACTTTACACAACACACACACACAGTCATAGTTGATTTGAAAACACTAACGCTGTATCACAACCAAACTAGAGCACTGCCCATTTTAAAATATGTTTCCGTAATGAATCCATCAAAATGTCCGTCATGACACAGTGGAATAAATCCCGATCCGTCAATGTTTACAACGACACCCCACCCATATGTTACTCAACACACGTACACTCACCACTGAGTCGTAGTTAATTTGACAACATTAACGCTGTATCACAACAAAACGAGCTCACGGTCCATTTGAAAATATGTGAAACCGTAGAATAATTCCCAATCGGTCAATGTTTAGGAATCATTTTCAATTTTTGCAGGAATGTTTAAATTTCATCTAGTATGTTTGAAAAAAAAGAAAGGGAATAGCCTAGCTGTTGTCAACATCCTAACATCATCGTCGTTGTCGTCTGCGTCTAGTTAACGTATATAGTAACTGAAATATTTTTTTCAAATCGTAAGAGAAGCAATTTACGTGTGTTAAGGCATTCGCTGGCATTTCGATATTCAATAGATGACAATTAGGCAGTGTGAAGGCATGCAGTTGCATACGTCTATAAAATAAACATAGTTATTCAATTCTTTGTTGTGTGTCCAAATATAAAGAAATATAAAAAGATCGGACAGGGAGAGTAGCATTCAAGGAGGACAGTCAAGCACAAAACACAAAAACAAACACGCAAACAGAGAAACAAGAAGGCAAAAGTAATAATAAATGCAAACGACATCACAAACACAAAGGGTTGACAATAGGGCTACCGCCTTGGAACGGTCAGTGGCAAAGTAGGCCACTTGGGGTTTAAACCGGTTCTAGGGTGCACCAAACCTCACACTTACCTACTGTCATCCCATAAAAACAGGACAGTGTAAATAAAGAAATCCCCGCCATGATCTAATCTCTAACCAACAAGGCAGCATCAATATAATAAATATAATACAAAAACAACAAACAAAACAATAGCTAGAAAGCCACAATGAAGGTACTCAATGAACTTGGCAGAAGCCAGAGCAGTAAGAGAATAAACCATTAAGGGCACGACAAGTCCTTGTCGCAGAAGAGTCCTTAAATTACTTTTATAGCAAGAAGATCAGGGTTACGATAATACAATTTTGCAAAGGTTTTACGAAGTTTATGGTAACGGTAACCCTGATTGAGTAGCTTTTAGTTATCCAAAGATTACGAATATTAAAGTCCTCAACTCGAGTACAAGCTCTTGAAAAACGAATAAGTTGAGATACATACACCCCATAAGAAGTTGCTCGGGGAACATCCCCATCCAAGTGGGGATAATTAACAATGTCAAATTAAAATAATCTCTCTTGTCATAGATTTTGCTAATTATTTCACCATTATCAATCGAATGATGTAAATCAAGAAAAGAAGCGTTATTAATAGATATATTAGCTTTATTAAGCTGAAGTTCTTTAGGATAAATATTATTAACCATAGTTGGAAAGAAAGGGTTTTCAATGTTCAATATGTCATCCAGATACCGAGAGGTGTCATAAAAGGCTTCAATAACATCTGCCTGGTATCAGAAAAATGAATATGGATAAATTCCTCGGGGTTAACAATATCAGAATAAGAAAGAACGTAACATTAACAGTTATTAAGTTTTCTTTGTATCTAAAATTGTTCGATATCAAGACGTAATGCTTCAACGATGCATTATATGAATACATATATAATTTATAGAAAACATCAATCACGAGATGTAAAATAGTTTCATCTGAATGCAATTCCATTTATTATTGAAATACGTTAAAGATTGTTTTCGCTTTTCTGTTTCCATTTGTCATGCTTATAGAAGTGTGAAGATTTGATTTCTTTTGTTTGTTTCGGAACAATACAATGCAGATTTTAACCCCAGCGGCCCTTTTTTTCCAATGATCGTTCCAAGGCGATAGCCTTACTTTCAACCCTTTTTGTGTTCTTGACGTCATATGACGTCATATGGCTTTATTATTACTGTATCCATTCTTGTTTGTCTTTTTGCGTGTTTTTGGGTTAACTGTGAAAGCTGCATTTCCAGTTCGATTTTATACTTACTTTTATGACAATACAGGAAGATGCTAGGTGTCGTGCGGGTTGTGGATTGTTACTCGAACAAAGACCCGATGTCACAAAATGTCACGGGTAGAGCGTACTGGTCGTATATAGCTCTTGTATCGGTTACACCCAAAATCTATTGTTCGAGTTGAAACAATTTCACAATATTCATGATCTATTCATGTAACACGTAAAAGCGTGCACATTTTAAGTGGCCACCAGAGAGGCCGTGTCATAAGTTTAGTTTTGTGCTAATGCATGTAAACGTATAGGTATATTTTCCTTAAATGGCAAAATTGTATAAGGGGCCTCGCGTGTAGATTCAATACTGTAGATTTAGCCACGTTGTCACGGACTGAACGGGGGAAATAATGATTTGGGCGTAATGTTTGCTATAAAACCCATTGTCTTCTAGCTTTCGCCGGGATCATCGATAGTACTTTGTTGGAACAGAGATTGGACGGCAAATTTCACAGGCAACATGTGGTTAGTAATTTTATTAAACTTTTATCGTATATTTGTATTCAGTGGGCGGCGCCATCTTGTTTGGCGGTTACGACATCCGGTTAGCATTGATGTTTCTCAAACATAACTTTAGACTAGCATATGATTTGAAGTGACTTTATTAGATGTAATTATGGTAATTGATCATTAATTGTAAAACAATATTAATTTGATAACAGTGGATAATAGGTGCATTAGTTAACGTTGGCGTATAACTCGGTGATTGTAATACACGATTGTCAACATTAGTTAACAATGAGATGAGTAACAAGAATAAATGCGTGCATGCATAACTCAGTGAGTGTAATATATGAGTAATTTGATCATGTTTATATTACATGTATTAGGGGCATTGATTAACAGCGACGTACATAGCGTATACATGGCGTTGTAGAATATGTATACATTGCTACTCATCATTAGTACAGCTTACATATATTGAGTGAATAATGATTTGTTTGGGTAATGATAATTATTGCAAGATTGTTATGTTTGTCAACCGACATCTAAAACGTATGTATAATTACAGCCTAAGCCATCCAGGATATAAGCCATCCAGGATATAAGCCATCCAGGGTTGGAGTAAGCCATCTAGGTTTGGATATCCAGGAGTGGAGCTAAGCTTCCACGACTAACGTTACCAGCGGTGGAGACGGTCCCCGTACCTGCGCAGCCAGGTTTTACTAACGACAACCCCCGGGACACAAGGTGGGCCCGTTACCAGTCCTCACTGGAGGAATATCATTCACAATCTCAGTGGAGATTAACTATCATTGCATCGCGTCATCAACCCTTACAGAAGGCATTTGATGACAATCATCCATTGAATTCGCGCATCATCATCTTCATGAGCTCTCGCGCATCACAGTTATCGCGCTAGATCAACATTGTTATAGCTTTAACAACACTTTAGTGTCTTAGACATTCAGTATTTATAACAATACTAAGAACGTCTTAAACGTTCAGGAGAACACTGTTTTCATAGTTCATTGGTGTTATCGCTTGTTTTTTTTTAGATAATTGTATATATATTAAACATATTTTAAAAGTTGCATTAAACTTATGTAAATGCATTCACCGTCATTGATTCTTTCCTGAGTTAGCCCAGCCACTAAGGTCATCCTGTGACAACTGGTGTCAGAAGTGGGATTTTGGGCGACTACGGGAGGGAAAGAATCAATAAGTGATCTTTATTATGATATACTAAATCTCTACTTATTATTTTAGAATTGTGTACCACCCTCTGATCCATCAAGGCGACTGTCGACGATCACGGCCACAGCTTGGAAGACAAGTCAAGACACGACAAGGGTAGGGTGAGTCCAAACTGTTGTTTTGTCCGTTCTTTCCTTGGCGCGAGGTCGCAGTGGTCTACACGAGTGGGTCTGAGGCACTTTTGCTCAATAATTTGGGTGTTTGTTTTACCTCCCTTGATATACACAAAGTATCCAATTAGGTTGGCGAACAAGACGTTCTACTCATGGTGTGACACTCGAGTATACTTATATTGATGGGAGAAGTAAATATACATGTACATGTTATACACATTTCGATGATTGTTTAAGGTTTATGTCATATATCAAATTAAGATATTTTATGTAGTGTATATGTTTTGTGGAAGCTAGATACTATCTACACATAACCGTTAGTAGTTAGCGCTAGTACAAATGTGTATGTAACTTGTCCTATGATGATGCCCAGGTATTTACTGAGGACACAGTGACTTACCATTAGTAGTTAGTTGAGTAGAATTATTAGTGACGTGTGTATTGTAATTATTGTAGTGTGTAGTCCACAATGTCTATAACCATGACGTCCATAAAGGATCTTACGGAAATGGGTAAGGAGTTAGGGTATGCTGGTGAGGAGCTTAGAACCTTTGTTAAAGACGAACAGGCTAGGGAAAGGGAATTTAGACTTAAGGAAAGAGAATTAGAGAAAGATAGGCTAGAATTCGAAAGTAGGTTAGCTAAAGAGAAGCTAGAATTAGAAAGTAGATTAGCTAAAGAGATGTTAGATGCTGATAAAGAGAAGCTAGAATTAGAAAGTAGGTTAGCTAAAGAGACGCGAGATGATGAAAGTAGAATAGTAAGGGAGAAGCAAGAGTTAGAACATGAGAGGTTCGAAACAGATGGTAGACTAGCTAAGGCTAAGATGATAATGGAAAGGGAGCAAAAAGAGTTTGATCATAAGTTAGCTTTAGAGTTGGAAGCAGCTAAGACACATAGTAAGGAAAGTAAAACTGAAGGGAAAGATAGTTATTCTGGGAAGTTAAAAGGTTCGAAGTTACCATACTTTGATGCTGACAAAGATAACATGGACAGTTACTTGTTACGGTTCGAACGTTATGCTGAGTTACAGGAATGGACCAAAGATAAGTGGGCAGTTCATTTAAGTGCGTTATTGAGAGGCAAGGCCTTAGATGTATTTTCTAGATTACCTAGTTTAGATGCTCTTGACTATGACAAGTTAAAGGATGCTCTTTTAAAGAGATTTGAGCTAACTGAAGAAGGTTTTAGAAAGCGGTTTAGAGCTTGTCTGCCTGAGAAAGGCGAGTCATTTATTCAGTTTATTAGTAGGTCTAGAAATTACTTAGATAGGTGGTTAGAGTTAGGGAAGGTAGCGCAGACTTATGAGGGCCTCATAGATTTCTTGTTGCGGGACCAGCTATTCAATGTTTGTAGTAGAGATCTGTTCTTATTTCTGAAAGAAAGAAAACTAACTAGTGTAGGAGAAATGGCAACACAAGCAGATCAGTTTGCCGAGGCTAGAGGTGGAGCTCATAATGTAGTGTCGAAAGACAGAACTTTTAGAGATAGGCAAGGGGACGATCATAAACAGAAAGGCCAGAGTGGAAACTATAGAGGTGGAGGTAGTTCGATGGGTGCTAGAGGAGGTAGCAATAGTGGTAACATAGGTAGACCTTTTATTCGTTGTCGTCACTGTAAGGGGGCACTCCACAGTTTAATGTACATTTCTCAATCATCAAACACTTGACAAGCTCTTAGCCTGAATCCTTGAGCAAAAATAAATCACATCATCATTGTGTCATACATTTCTTAGAAGACAATAAAATTACCCATGTTTCCATACCAAATAAAAGTATCAAAAAGCATTTTCTGTACAACTTTAGTCCCATTTCTTTAAGATTACCCCACCCCTTAAAACATGCTAAAAATGCAATTTTAGCAATATTTCAAATGTCAATAAATAAAAATAAAAAAATTTCCTACACATATCAGGGTCATGTCTGCACTCATAATGCTCTTGCATATCAGGAAATGCTAAATTTTACATACCTAGTCCGGCATTTAAAAAAGTTATTCCACGCTGATCTCCTCGTCAGTGAAAATCAGCCATTTTAACTACTTTTAGAAAGTTTTTGATTGGTTCACATTTTTCTATTTATAGCCTCCAAAAAAAACCAAAGAATGCATATTCCAATACACCAAAATAAAGTTAGAAGTAATCAAAACTGAAAAAAACATCAAACATGTGCTTCATAATTATTATAAAAACCATCAATGGACCTAAAAGATGCTTAGTTGATTTCTTTCTGATTTACACCATGGACATTCATGCGAAACTGAGGAGTGCCCCCTTAATGGGAATCATGCTTCACATGAGTGTAGGAAAGCGGTGAAAGTGTCCGCTGTCGTAGACAATTTTAGTGAAAATAGTAGAGTGGACAACAATGTAGGGAGTCAGAACCAAGGTTTTAACAACCCATGGAATTTCGGTAGAGGTAGAGGCAGAGGTAGTAATAGTCCGGTTATTAAAACCGAGAGTAGTAGCTGTTGTGTTAAAGCGGATGGTGTAATGACGAAGATCGGAACATGTCTTTTTCCGTATGCAAATCTTCCAACGGCAGATGGTAGAGTGAATGGCACGGACGTAATTGTAATGAGGGATACAGGTTGTACAGGTGTGGTAGTTAGGCGTAGTTTAGTTACGGATGACCAGTTGGTAGGTAAACAGTCACCGTGTATGTTGCTAAATAAGTCGGTAGAGCACGTGCCAATAGCGAGAATAGATGTAGATACACCTTTCTTTAAAGGGACTACAGAGGCACTATGTATGGATGACCCGATGTATGATTTAACGATAGGGAACATAGATGGTTCAGCACTTCCGGTAATGTCCGATTTTAGAAGTAGCATAAGTAATGCCGTAGAGACTAGAGCGCAGGTTCAGAAGCAAGCTCAGGCTTATAGAAAATTAAAGGTTCCTGCAGCCGTAGGTGACATATCTAAAGCGGAGTTTATAGAAGCACAAACTCAAGACGAGTCATTAGGTCCTTGTAAGGTGAAGGCCAAGGATGGTGTAGTGAAGAAGTGTAAAGGGTCCGGTAGTTGTAAGTTTGTACATAAGAATAGGTTATTGTACAGAGAATTTGAAGATAGTGGTAGTAGACGGTTTCACCAATTAGTGGTACCTACCCAGTATAGAACGACAGTGCTTAAGGTAGCTCATGAGTCGATTATGGGAGGTCATTTAGGCGTAAAGAAAACGTCAGATAGAGTATTGGCAGAATTTTATTGGCCAGGCGTTAGTGGAGATGTAACTAGGTAGTGTAGGTCCTGCGATGTATGCCAAAGGACAGTACCAAAAGGTCGAGTGACCAAAGTACATTTAGGTCAGATGCCACTGATAGATACACCATTTAAGCGGGTAGCCGTAGACATAGTTGGACCAATTTTTCCAGTGTCGGATAGGAAAAATAGGTACATTTTAACCATGGTAGACTATGCAACTAGGTATCCGGAGGCAGTAGCATTGCCCTCAATTGAAACTGAGAGAGTAGCTGAGGCATTAGTTGATATGTTCAGTAGGCTAGGTGTACCAGAGGAAATGCTGACTGATTGTGGGTCACAGTTTACGTCAGAACTTATGGCTGAAGTAAGCAGGTTATTGTCTTTGCGTCAAATCATGACAACACCATATCACCCTATGTGTAACGGGTTAGTCGAACGATTTAACGGGACGTTAAAGCAAATGTTACGGCGTATGTGTACCGAGAGACCCAAAGATTGGGACAAGTATCTCAATGCTTTATTGTTTGCATTTAGAGAGGTTCCACAAGAGAGTTTAGGATTTTCTCCGTTTGAGTTATTGTACGGTAGGTCAGTTAGAGGTCCCATGAGGATTCTTAGAGAGATGTGGGCAGGTGAAGTAGATAGTGATGAGGTTAAGACTACATATCAGTATGTTTTAGATCTGAAGGAGAAACTAGAGGAGACTTGTAAGATAGCTCAAAGTCAGTTAGTTAAGGCAAGTACCAAGTATAAACGGTACGGGTACTATGACCAGAAAGCTAGAGCTAGGAAGTTTAAGATAGATGACCAGGTGTTACTGTTACTCCCGACCGACAATAACAAGTTGTTATTACAATGGAAAGGTCCGTTTTACGTTAGAGGGATAGTGAACACTATAGATTACCGTATCGAGATAAACGGAAAGTTAAAGACCTTTCATGCGAATATGCTGAAAGAGTATATAAGTAGAACCGATAATGTGCAACAAGGGGTGTTAACCGTAGTAAATGTTGCAGTTATTGAGGATAGTGAGGAAGACAGTAGTGAGGACACTAGTCCCACATATTCTCCCACTAGTGTAGGTAAGGAGACAGCAGCCGATGTAGACATGTCGCGCATGCTTAGTGTAGCAGAGAAACGAGAGGTAAGTCGTTTAGACTCTGAGTGTAGTACTGTTCGGTCCGATAAGTCGAGACCAACAGATGAAGTGCAGTGTAGCTTTAAGCACACGTTAGCAAAGCCGATTAGGGAAACGAGAGACCCTACTCCATTTCGCAAACAGTATACTGGTAATGCGATAGATGCAATGTGTAAAGTTGGAGTTCTTGTAGTGACAGGAAGTAGTGTTATTAGTAACCGTAAAGTCGGTGTAATAGACCGTGGAAAGGACAATATTGGGGCAGACTATTTAAGTCGCCGCACATAATGACCGGTTTAATACAATATTGTATTGCAGTGTATTGTACAATAGTAGTATATGTTACGACAGGGTAGTGTACAATTGTAGAATAGTGTTGAAATTGTAATTACATGTTATAGTTAGGTTATAACTGCAGTGGTAATAGTTAACATACTCAAGCGATTGAGCGATCAGCTTGTACGTGTTGTCGCTCGTTTGCTCAGAAGAATTAATAGTTTCTTAACGTGTAAATATTAATTATCATTTTGTTGAATTTTAAAAGTGTAGCACTTTCTTTAAGTGGGGAGATGTTGTCACAAAATGTCACGAGTAGAGCGTACTGGTCGTATATAGCTCTTGTATCGGTTACACCCAAAATCTATTGTTCGAGTTGAAACAATTTCACAATATTCATGATCTATTCATGTAACACGTAAAAGCGTGCACATTTTAAGTGGCCACCAGAGAGGCCGTGTCATAAGTTTAGTTTTGTGCTAATGCATGTAAACGTATAGGTATATTTTCCTTAAACGGCAAAATTGTATAAGGGGCCTCGCGTGTAGATTCAATACTGTAGATTTAGCCACGTTTGTCACGGACTGAACGGGGGAAATAATGATTTGGGCGTAATGTTTGCTATAAAACCCATTGTCTTCTAGCTTTCGCCGGGATCATCGATAGTACTTTGTTGGAACAGAGATTGGACGGCAAATTTCACAGGCAACATGTGGTTAGTAATTTTATTAAACTTTTATCGTATATTTGTATTCAGTGGGCGGCGCCATCTTGTTTGGCGGTTACGACATCCGGTTAGCATTGATGTTTCTCAAACATAACTTTAGACTAGCATATGATTTGAAGTGACTTTATTAGATGTAATTATGGTAATTGATCATTAATTGTAAAACAATATTAATTTGATAACAGTGGATAATAGGTGCATTAGTTAACGTTGGCGTATAACTCGGTGATTGTAATACACGATTGTCAACATTAGTTAACAATGAGATGAGTAACAAGAATAAATGCGTGCATGCATAACTCAGTGAGTGTAATATATGAGTAATTTGATCATGTTTATATTACATGTATTAGGGGCATTGATTAACAGCGACGTACATAGCGTATACATGGCGTTGTAGAATATGTATACATTGCTACTCATCATTAGTACAGCTTACATATATTGAGTGAATAATGATTTGTTTTGGTAATGATAATTATGCAAGATTGTTATGTTTGTCAACCGACATCTAAAACGTATGTATAATTACAGCCTAAGCCATCCAGGATATAAGCCATCCAGGGTTGGAGTAAGCCATCTAGGTTTGGATATCCAGGAGTGGAGCTAAGCTTCCACGACTAACGTTACAAGCGGTGGAGACGGTCCCCGTACCTGCGCAGCCAGGTTTTACTAACGACAACCCCCGGGACACAAGGTGGGCCCGTTACCAGTCCTCACTGGAGGAATATCATTCACAATCTCAGTGAAGATTAACTATCATTGCATCGCGTCATCAACCCTTACAGAAGGCATTTGATGACAATCATCCATTGAATTCGCGCATCATCATCTTCATGAGCTCTCGCGCATCACAGTTATCGCGCTAGATCAACATTGTTATAGCTTTAACAACACTTTAGTGTCTTAGACATTCAGTATTTATAACAATACTAAGAACGTCTTAAACGTTCAGGAGAACACTGTTTTCATAGTTCATTGGTGTATTCGCTTGTTTTTTTTAGATAATTGTATATATATTAAACATATTTTAAAAGTTGCATTAAACTTATGTAAATGCATTCACCGTCATTGATTCTTTCCTGAGTTAGCCCAGCCACTAAGGTCATCCTGTGACACCCGATGTCAGATAACTATTAGCTAAGAGAAAGTAGTATAATCTATGGTGGAATAGAAACGTTAGGTGCTGCTGAGACACATTTAATAGACCAATCTATTTTAGTAGATGGTTTTATGTGGTTTGGCCAGAATAGGCAAGATCTGCATAGAAGAGCTAAATATGGCTCCTGGTGGTATTGGGTTTTTAATTAGTGAAATGTTTTTAAATGATTGTAGCTTCACTGTAATTGATGATGAATTGGAAGGCATACTCTGGTTGAAGTATATTATTAGAATTGATGGCAAATCATTCTACTCATGTATCAGTTACCTTCCGCTATAGAACTCAACTCGTCAAATTGATGTAAACGACGTTGCTGATACACTTATGTGCCAAATACATACATATCAAAATGCTTCACTTGTATGCCTGTGTGATAATTTGCCTGTGTTGTAATTGTAATAGTAGTGTTTCTGATAATCTAGATTACTCCCCTGAAATAGGTGTCATCGATTTCTCCGTGAATTCATATGGTTATTCTCTCATTGATTTTGGTATAAATACTTCTGTATACTATATGGCAGAAACACTATTAAAAAACTATTTTACCTTTATAGATCCGCAAGGTGCTTCGGTTGTTGATTTAAGTCTTGTTCCTTATGAGAATGTAGATGCTTTTCAGGATTTTGAAGTTATACGAAGCTTAGATCTGATGGAGGAATTTGGATGTTTCTCAAATTTAGGTCCTAATTCACTTTTAAAATTGACTTTTAAAATGACCTAATAAATACTTATTCGAGTGCTTCAAGCCTTGCGTTGTTGAGAAAAGTGTATTTCGAACTAGAGATCCTCCAGCAGATTTCATGCTCGTTGAACATGTTGTTGGGAATACAAATCCTGATGTTACAAATTTTGAACATGATATGAATGTGAACAGTGATATTGATGGCACTTATTTAACATTGTTTGATGTGATACACAAATAAATGTTAGATAAGCTAGAACATAAAACTATAAACTGTACATCTTCATTACGTACAGATAAACTCTGCCGTAAAAGCAAACCGTGGTGGTCAGCATATCTTACTGTTTTGTTTCATGACATGAGTAAAGCTGAAAAGAACTGGTTAAAAGGTAATGGCAGAGAGTTACAGAAATTAGGACAGAGTTTTTTAATAGTATTGTGTCTACTGCTTGGTCTAAGGATAGTATTGCACCCGTTCTTAAGTCTGAGGGTCAGCTGATCCACGTGACCCTTTATCATTACGTGGTCCTGCCTTAATTCCATTAAAAGATAGGAAAGCTAATATTTGCATGACTTTATAACGGATATATTGATAGAAAATATGTTTAAAAACAATTTATACTGAAAAAGTGCAATAACCTGTTTAAGTGTACCTATAAAATGTTTTAATTTTACAATATACAAACTTTTTAGCTGAAATTAAGGTTTTATTTCATACCCCAGCCAACCCCATTTTCGCTTCTTGGAGAAGGGGATGGATAGTATGAAAGTTAATACTCAGACCATGTAATGTACTATATTGTAAGACAAAATTCACATTTAAACTATTTTTATAACAAAATTGATATCAGGGGAGAAACAATGAGAAACATTTTTAAACAAAATTTTAATTTTGTTTTGTTGAATCCTTTCACACTTGAAACATATCAAAGAAAATGCATGGAACAAACCGTGCAAACGTCATGCCATACTAGGCTAACATCTTGATTTATTATAACTTGTTTACACGTTACTATGACACATCATTCAAGTAATAATAAATATTTAATAAAACATACTCATCAACAAAAAATAAGTATAAAAGTCGAACAGGAAATGCAAATTTCACAGAATACAGTAAACCCAAAACACGCAAAACGACAAATGGCAATGTTAAAGGGAGTACATCAGGCTTTTCAAAGGGGTCTAGGGGTCCTACTTAAAATTGACAAATAATGATATTTTCTATTTTAAAGCGCCTAATCATAATGAATGATGCTAAAAATGACCCCTTCGTTACAAGGAAATTAATTCTGTACAGTAATACGTGCTATCCTAGGTGACGCACCAGGGTTAATTTCAGCATTTTATGCCCGATTCCGTCCTAGCTATATGGTGTATTCAAAGTTTAAACCTTAGCAATATGGTTCGAACATCATATTTTGATGGATATAAGTGTTTTATCATGAATTGTAACATTTTTATAATTTAAGATATTTCTAGAAAAATCCTGATGTACCCCCTTTAATAGGGAATAAGGGCATATGACGTCACAAACACAAACAAGCTGACAATAACGTTTATCACATAATATGGCTTCTGACAGTGTACTTAAGTCATGACTTATTTTAATACACCAGTGGACCGAATCACTGTGTTTGTGTACAGTAAAACATTTAGTCCCAATTGTTTGCAAGGTATATCATACGATACGCCCAGACACCTTTATATGTATCATTATTTGAAATCTTACTTTATGCATGTAAGTAATGTTAAATTTGATTTAAGATGTCGCTTTTTCCTTTGTAGTGCGAACGCGTTGTACAGTCGCTTAACGTATCTGACGTCATGTAAAGAACAAAACGACTTCATGATTTCTCTTACGATACGCCGTATAATGTATTAGTTATTTGCATTCCCTGTTTGAAAATTTTAGGCGAGGGTGAATATATTTGCCAGGCAGGGAATGTAAGTCCATGTCCCCTGTCAAGAATCCAGATAACGAATTTGTCATACTTCAAAGTTGTCACTACTTATATTAAGAAACAAACCACTTGAAACACGTTTCTTTTCTTATTTAGTCAATTTCCCCGTAACGTGTCTCTATTTCATGCTGATTTCATGATTAACACGCTCTAAACGTCGTCAAAGGCAGAAACACATTTTTTGATAAAAAAAACGTCGTTCATCACAGTGTTTTATTATCTTTAAAATGGCAAATATCACTTCTTTATTTAGATCTCTCGATTGAAAATGGTAAAATAATTACCAAAATCTATGACAAGAGAGATGGTTTCCTCTTTAATTGTACGATGACCGGCATTGTGGATTTCTAGTAAGAGAATAAACCATTAAGGGCACGACAAGAAAGATAAATTGGCAACATTTATGTGAAGCTACCACGTCGTACTTGTTGACTGTCGTCATTGAATGCTACTTTCCCTGTCCGATTTTTATATCTTTCTTTGTTTTATGTGATAAGTAGAATCTTACATTTGTGACTGTGCATTATTGAATTTAATAAACTCGTTTGATAAAAGGATGGGATACTCGGCAGATCGTATCATTTTATCGAACTCGCTATTAAAATTAATAATGCGCAGTCGTATCAGATCCTGTATGTAGAAACTATTTAAATATAAATAGTAAACATGTTTATCACAAAACAAGTGAAATGGAAAATAACCTCAAGCATAACCTCAAGCAATTAGTATGACTTCACGCAGATTATCTACATTGATTTATACATTATTATATAAAAGTAACACCAGAGACATCTTCGGTTCAATCAGAAATGTGTTCCGACAATAATCAATTTCAATAAATTGGGCATTCAATAAATTGCGGTACGTAATAAATATCGTCTAAGCCTGCCTGTAGTACATCGTCTACCTATCAAAACCTATCAAAAATCAATCTCGGCAAGAACCAGTTATAGCTGCACATCTTGTGAGGTTACGGTGGCCCAGTGGATAGCACGATTGAATCTGAATTCGGGACCGCGGGTTCCAGTATCTGTGTGTTACTTCTGCATATACGTACCAGTTATACACGTCCCCTTTGAGAATATTGTGTGCAGGGTTAGAGCCCTTATTATCGTAAGGAAATTGAATGTTTAGAAAACATACAAGATCGAGCAACTAAACTAGTACCAGACCTAAGAGATCTCAGTTATGAAGAAAGACTTTCAGCTTTAAATATGTATTCTCTTGAAAGGCGATCTTATCGAAACATTCAAGATATTGAAAAATAAATATGATTTGGACTCTTCATAATTGTTTAAAGTTACTGATTAAACCACACATGCTACGAGAGGCCACACTATAAAGTCATTTAAGCCAAGGCTTGTAACAGGACTGTCTTTGAGACAAAACTTCTTCAGCATACGAGTCATAAATCACTGGAACCATCTTCCACAGAGTATAGTTGAGGTAGACACAGTAGCCACATTTAATAAAATATTTGATAACCACTGGCAGATAACTACTGAATATGGGACACAAGAGGCATTGCCTATTCCTTAAATTCCTTTAAAGATGTAAATGTATTCTCAGGCAATACACTTTTCCTAACCCCCTACAGGGGCTGGGGATGTTAACGGGGCGGTCCCGATTATCCTAGCGCGTTAAATCAACATTGAAAATGGTGAAATAATTAGCAAAATCTATGACAAGAGAGATGATTTTGATTTTGATATTGTTAATTATCCCCATTTAGATGGGGATGTTCCCCGAGCAATTTTATGTTAAGTCTATGTGTCTCAACTTATTCGTTTTTCTAGAGCTTGTACTCGAGTTGAGGACTTTAATATTCGTAATCTTTGTATATCTAAAAAGCTACTCCATCAGGGATATCGTTACCATAAACTTCGTAAAACCTTTGCAAAATGTTATTAATGTAAATCTGATCTTCTTTCCAAATATAAAGGTAATTTAAGAACTTTTCTGCGACAAGGACTATTATAACCTGACTTCCATGGTGATGTGATTTACAAACTTCATAAGATCCTTGGTCTTGATCACTTTCATACTAGCTTTGTTAAACTTGTTAAAAGTCTTATCAAAAGAGGTTATGACCCTATCATTTTGCAAACGCACTGCATGCTTGGTGATGGACCCATTTACAGTTCGCCACTATGCTTTCCTCTTTAATTGTGCGATGACCGGACAGGCTGTGAACCCTATGACGACGTCTACCTAAAGCCCAAAAGGACGGTGACGTTTGATGTTTGTCTGCAATCTTGTCTTGTCGTGCCCTCAATGGGTTGTTCTCTTGTTGCTCTGGCTTTTGCCAAGTCATTGAGTACCTTCTTTGTGGCTTTCTAGACTATTTTGTTTTGTATTTATATATACACAAGCATCTTTGTGTTTTACTTATATTTCCTGTTAATGCTGCCTTGTTGGTTAGAGAATAGTTCATGGCGGGGATTTCTTTATTTACACTGTCCCGTTTTATTGGGATGACAGTAGGGTAAGTGTGAGGTTTGGTGCACCCTAGAACCTGGTTTAAACCCTCCAGCGGCCTTTTTTTCCACTGACCGTTCCAAGGCGGTAGCCCCATTTTCAACCCTTGTGTGTTTGTGTCTTATTTTGTCTTTTATTCATATTTTTATATAGTTGTTCTTTGTTTCTCTGTGTGTTTGTGGTTGACTGTCGTCCTTGAATGCTGCTTTTCCTGTTCGAATTTTATATCTATAGGAATATATTCGATAGTATGAGTAGGGCAGGTTCCCAGATTTCTTTGTATCATTCATTTCTTTTTGAAGCGGCTCTGAATAACCTAAATAATGTGTTGATGAGCCGGTAAAAACAATTTAGGTATTGACTGTGAAGGATAATTTCGGGTTGGCGAGGGTATGCACAATATTTATTGTAAACACAATTTCGACCGTATTTATAATTTACCGGGATCGCAAAATTCAAAATATCAATCCTGGTTAACCTGTTCTAACGCATTTTATTGTATTTGACAATTTTAATGACAACGAATGTCCATTTCGAAACTAACAAGGCAACATCGTTAATGATACGTGTAGGTTCCTAGGCTAGTGAATTCCCGAACGAAAGTCAGAATTTGAGATAAGTGATTGGTACGTAACGTTGGAAGAGAAATTTGACAAACAACACAACAACAACCACCGTTTTCAGTTAATTTGTATCGAGTTAACATAACGGTTTAAGCTTTAGTTTGTGTTTGTTTTCGCGTGCGTATGTAGAGGAGTGGTGCGGCCTACACCGCACAGCACAGTACGCCTGTTTCACCACCTGCCATGTTAAGCGCCTGCATTCCCAATAAGAAACACAAATGTATACACTTATTTTATGAGATTTATCTCACAATCCCCATGGCCTCATGTAAAATTTAAACTTGTATTGTTCTATTTTTTTTCTAAACGCTAAAATTGAAATATGCGTTGCTTGACTTTTGTCTATTTTACCTTAAAGGGACACATGACGATATACATTTGTTTTAAAACACACGGCGTCCGGTCAGTTTTTATACATAACTCGCATATTTGCAACCGTGAATACTAATTAGTAGAATAGTTCAAAGCAAATCGTTTTTACATATTACCAACCATTGATTACATTGCACCAATAATATTCTGGTAAAATAATGAAGAAAATTACAATCTCATGTCTTTATTGAATTATATGCAAGCAGTTGTAAAGTCAGAATGATACAGGAATGATAAACTGAGGTGCTACTTTTAATACTTGATATACAGCTCAAGATCGCCATGTTTCCCTTTAAAAGTTATCATTAAAACTTGTTGATTGTCCCTCAGGAACATCAAAGTACAGACTGGGTATGTCATTATCATATCGGGTTAGACTGCGCATGCGTCAACCACTCCGCTGTCGGATATATTTTATACACTTAATTGTTGTATCGGTGCGTCTTCAAATGGATGTTCAACGCTCCTATTTGGCTTTAGTGATGTTTATATTTATTGCAAAAGTCTGGGCTCCAGCAATGTACGTTCATGATGCCACGATGGATGGACTGACTTGTCTGTTTGGTGACACGCTGTTTACAATGACCGCAGTCAGCATGATCGTGTGTGCGGCGTTTTGCGAAAGAAAAGCCACGTGCAGAAGTTGGTTTTACAGTTCTGCAAGCAACCAGTGTTACGGCTGCAGTAACTCATATTGGAGCAGTAACAGTTATTTCGCCGGCAACGCTAGCACAGAGTACTACAGAAACGGTTCGTTATTTTCTTATATTGATGCTCTCTCTCTCTCTCTCTCGTACTTTGTTTCGAACGTGCACATCTCTCTCTCTCTCGTATATACGTACTTTGTTTCGAACGTGCACATCTCTCTCTCTCTCTCGTATATACGTGCTTGTTTCGAACGTGCACATCTCTCTCTCTCTCTCTCTCTCTCTCTCTCTCTCTCTTATATACGTACTTTGTTTCGAACGTGCACATTATTACACTTCTTCCCTTTAACAGTTCGCCACTATGCGTTCGTCTTTGATTGTGCGTTGAACCTTATGATGACGTCTACCTAAATCCTCAAAGGTCGGTAGCGGTTGAAGTCTTGTCGTTTATGTTATATATACATGATCATGTATGTGTTTTACTTATACTGACTATTAATGCTGCCTTGTATGTTAGAAAATATAACCTGGCGGTGATATCTTTATTTACACTGTCAGGTTTTACTGGGATGACAATAGGGTAAGAATGAGGTTTGGTGCACCCTAGAACCTGGTTTAAACCCCCAGCGGCCTTTTTACCACTGACCGTTCCCAGGCGGTAGCCCGTTTTCACCTTTTATGTTTTAAATGTCATATCTTGCCTTTTATTCGTCTTCGTAATTTTTTTTAACATGTACAACTGCTTGTACTAATTTTATATGAATTAATATTGATGATTAAACGATTGCCTCGGATTGTTTTCTAGTCGAGTTATTTTAATCAATAACAATTCAACCGAACTTTCTTCTTTCATACTTTTCCATATGCGGCTTATTTAATGCATGTGCAGATTGCATATGATTTCATTATTTGTTTCTGTGCGTGTTTATGGTAGACTGTGGTTCTTGAATACTGCATTTCCTGTTTGACTTTTATGTATCCACTTTTTCGGTATTTTAGCATTTCCATCATCATTATCAGTACTGTCATCAGCTATATCATCAGGTATATTTTCGTTCCCCTCGTACAAATGGATCATTTGAAATATTAAATATACTCAAATTGCTTTTATACATTAGTAAATCATCTCACGAAGCATTTCTCTATATTGCAATATATATATATATAGGAACATATGCATGTTGCATTATTATCATTCAAATAGACCATCTAGATAGGATTTTGCTAAAGATGTTATTTTTTGTATTTATATATATACGAGCATCTTTTTGTTTTACTTATATTGCCTATTAATGCTGCCTTGTTGGTTAGAGACTAGCTCATGGCGGGGATTTCTTTATTTACACTATCTCGTTTTATTGGGATGACAGTATGGTAAGTGTGAGGTTTGGTGCATCCTAGAACCTGGTTTAAACCCCCAGCGGCCTTTTTTGCCACTGACCGTTCCAAGGCGTTAGCCCTATTGTCAAGCATTTTGTGTTTGGGATGTTATATTTGGCCTTATATTCATCTTTAAAGTTGTTATTTGTTTCTGTTTGTGTTTGTGGTTGACTGTCGTCCTTGAATGCTACTTTTCCTGTTCGGTTTTTGTATCTATATTATAGCTCAGCTATTCATAATGAAATATACTTTGTTTCAAAATTGAAACTTACGTTAAAAACGTTTACTTAACTCACTATTGTATGTATCACGAGGGACTAGCAAATTTGTAAGTAAATAATAATTATCGGAATATAAAGAAAGATAAAAAGATCGGACAGGGAAAGTAGCATTCAAGGAGGTCAGTCAACCACAAAACACAGAAACAAACACGCAAACAGACAAACAAGAAGGCAAAAGTAATATTAAATGCAAACGACATCACAAACACAAACGGGTTGACAATAGGGCTACCGCCTTGGAACGGTCGGTGGCAAAGTAGGCCACTGGGGTTTAAACCGGTTCTAGGGTAAAAGCGACTTAATCCACGTTGAAAGAATATTTATGTAACTAATTTAATCATTATGTCTTATCGTATAACTTAGTTGTGTCTGTACAAATACCTATATAAACTTTATTTTAAAGAATAAATAATTACCTTACTTTCTTTCATTACCGAGTATATATTAGCGAATAAAAACACGTAGAAAGAATAATAATATGTAAATAATTTAAGCATAATGACTACCTTATAACTTAGTTGTTTCAATACAAATACCCAAATAAAAGGTAAATATATAGAGTTTAATTAACAGTGATGAAGTGATACGGGAAATAATTCCCGAGTGAGAAAGATTCTTGCGATATAGAAACGAGTGCGCTTTCGCACAAGTTTCTATATCGCAAGAATATTTCTCACAAGTGAATTATTTTCCGTATCACGACAAACATGTAATTAAACTATATAATATATATTCTGTGATGAATTTCTTTCCAATCATCTTTTGACACAAGTATTCCTTCTTCTGTCACTCCTTTGGCGACAGCGCGGAACAATATCATGACGTCAATTCGTGACGTAATATCGTGACGCCTATCGTTTAGTTCATAACATTTGGCTACTGTGCTATCTTGCACACTAGGCGAGATAGCACAGTAGAGGAAGGGATATGTTATAGATTTTCTCAAACTGGGAAATTTCTATAATTCATCACAGAATATGTAATATAAAAGTCGAACAGGAAATGTAGCATTCAAGGACCACAGTGAACAACTTTATTTTAGAGAATAAATATACATTTAACTACCTGTAACTAGATAATACAGATCAGAGAATAACCGCCCCCTTATCCTGATCTCATATATTTGTATTATATTACAGCTTTAAGCATGTGTCCTAACGGCTGGGTGCGCTACGATTCGTCATGCTACTTATTTATGCACTCCTCGCTTAAAAATTGGACCTCAGCTCAGGTATTACATTTCTTTGATGATCTCGTCTTAACTTAAACAATGAAATATTTCCAGCGAGTTTATATTGTCCCAGATCCGGTACTAGATCAAAATCTGGTGCGCGGGACTTGAAGATTATCGCTACCAAGGGCCGTAGGCTGGCGGTTTCGATGTATTTCAAGTCCCAAACACGAGGGTATGATCTCGTACAATATGAACCCGGTGGAAATATTAATGTTTCATTTACAATCTTTATTTATCAAAGATGAAGTTGTTGAATATCAAATACGTTCTTGTTACTTTTAAATACATGAGAACGGAACTTACATAGATACATTTAAATCACGTAAGTTTAACAGATGTGAATAAAATCTTAAAGATTCTTAAAAACAATACTTTCGAAATAATTGTTGTATATTTGGAGACACTCTACCAATTAAATTGAGACAATCAAATCAGATATGTTTTTGAAATGTTAAGTAGGTTTGCATACTAGTTATACAACTTGTGTGGAGTACTTGCCTTTTTATAAAATATAAAACATATATAAAGACACATTTAGTAGTTTGCCCTAGTATATTTTATCCTAGAAAAAAAATGGAAAAAGGTTTAGTTTACCTTTTTTGTTTTTATAGAATCACGGTCAAGTTAAAAGGATTGAAGGCATAAAGCATATTCAACATTCAAATGGTCATAGCGTCTTTGTTTCTTTGTTTCTCATCCGATTTTGATAATTATTTTCCCCTTTTCTTAGGTTCTCTGTTCTGCTGTATGCCGACATTCCCTTCAATAAAGATAATTTACGTGAATAACCAGCATAATTAGCAGGAACATGGTTCATTATTAAATAAACTTACTTTAAAATATTTTCTGTAAATGCATTGATCTTTATCGTACATACATAAGGTTGCATTAAATGGCGATCTAACCTATATTTTCAGGAGTATTGTGAAAGCTGGAGCTCATATTTAGTTGAACCGAATACCGCACAGGAAAACCATTTCCTCAAAGAAACGCTAAGGACGGTGTACCGTCAGTATATTAATTTCAATTGTTTCACCATTTAGTCTGGCCAAATGAAGGCCCCGGCGGAGCAAATGCGTACACAGGAAAAAATATCTAACATGAAATTCTTATGTTTTACATATGTGATACATATGCATTCCACATATGTATTTCATATGAAAGTTATACATATGAAAATATCTTTAATAAAACATATTACAATAAAAAAGGATGTAAACCATTTTCTACAATATTCTACCATTTCTTTAAAAAATACTTTATGTATTTCAGGTATAAGAATTCCATATGAAATACATATGTATACATTTCATATGTAGTACAGATGTATTATTTTAACATGAAACATATATGAGATACATATGTAACACATATGTATCATTTACATATGTGGCACATATGTAAATAACATGATGTATATATGAAAGAAACATGCAAATAATAAGAAAGTAATACATATGTGGCATATGTCACAACATTTTTCCTGAGTATATACCTGAAATTCTAATAAGACATGAGTTTTATTTACAAAATGAAAACAACAGTGTTAACAAACAACACAGACGATAAGCACACAGACCTGTCAAAGTGTCGCGGTTAAGTTGTTTATGTCTATATATTATTATTAAGATATATTCGTCCTTTTCAGCTCACAGAAGTATTTGGACGGGTCTGATTGGTGTTGGTGCTTACACAGACTGGGCTCCAAATGAACCATCAGGAAACGGAAACTGCATTGTATTTTATCGGTATGTGTACACTATGAGATACTAATATAATATTCTTGACTCATACTATGAGATACTAATATAATATTGATTATTTAAATTCTTTATACTTTTTTACAAAACACAACTAAATATATTGTACGTCTTTGTTCTTAAGTTTGCGGCAATAACACTCGTAAAACAGTTTTAAAATGTAAACACAATAGCCCTCTGTGGATCCGGTATCTCTTTTTTGATTGAGTATTGATTGAGTAAACATGCCTCCGCAATCTAGGTAAACGTAGATATAAAAGTGGAGAAGAAAATGTAGCATTCCTGGACCACAGTCAACCAAAAACACGTACAGAAACAAACAATAATTACAAAGATGAAATAAAGGCAAGAAAATGACATCACAAACATAAAAGGGTTGACAATAGGGCTACTGCCTTGGAACTGTCAGTGGCAAAAAAGGGCCGCTGGGCGTCAATGGCATACGTGGTATTATTTGAAAAGGGACATAACAATGGTTCAATTGAACACATCGTTCTAGATGAACTACATTTACTATCCATTTGCAACCCTTATACCTATATCGCGTGTGTATGTTGCTCTAAATTGAGGTATTGGTTTTAACTATATCCAACAATCAACGATTCAGTTTCAAATATACAAATAAGCCAGTTGTTCACAGTGTATACATATTTTTCTACATAATGTTATTAATATAATATTTTTCTTTCCAGCCCTAAAAACTTTAAATGGGACGACAGCAACTGTCGAAATGCGTTCACATTTATTTGTGAAATGGAGATAAGGTAAGCGTGTCGCATTGCGTGTACGATTGAATTGAATTGAATTTTACAGTCGCATCCAACATCTAAGGTCATATGGCGAATTGTCCAGCTTCCTCTGGAAGACCCCATATGCCCCTCCGTGCAATTTTCGTGCACGGGTGGGCACCTGGGTAGAACCACTGACGTTCCGCAAGCCAGCTGAATAGCTTCCATACAAAAAGATGCCTAGGCCTATAAGGGGTCGAACCCACAGCGGTTAGGGCAAGTGATTTCAAGTCAGATACTCAAACTTATGATTGAAGAATTCATTATACATAATCCTTTTAAGTTTATTCAGTTATATTCAATATCTTTATTTTCGTCAGCAAACACGCTATCAATTATTTTAAATGTTATATAATTTCATACTCATTAGCATAATAGTACCTATATCTAACGTTATTTCAGTAGTTGAAACCTAACAGATGACGCCGTTTTCAAAACGAGACTCATGTGTGAAATTTTCAGTCACAACGTTTCTTGCAGATAGTCATAATATTTATTATGTTAATACAACTGGGAGCTCAACTTGTAAGTGGCAAAGAGTCTATTCGTACGAATGGCGGCGGGAGGTATACAGTACTGGTTCTACCCAGGAATAAATGGGTGGCCTGCCTCCACTACAACTACACAAATCGACCGTCATACATAGCCTAAAATGTTGAAAAAAGACGTTAAACACAAAACAAGTAAACAAATATTATTTTAAATGGGTCAATCTTAAAACGTCTCCCCGCGCTTGCAATCAGGACGGTTACTCATTCGATCTTTGTCGATCGCTTAGCCCGATACTTATATTTAGTTATCGGTGGTACATGTTTAGTTGTTTTCTTACTTAATTTTCGATTCGGTGGTTCCACAACTCCGGCCGATAAAAGGCTCTGGGTATTGTTTAACCACTCATAGGATATGTTGTCTGCTTTTTAATTTAGTCTTTTGGCTGTTACTTGTGATATGCAGGCTTCATAACCGCTGCTCCCAACTAAATTCCATTTTGTTTATTTGGCTCTTCGGGGCATAGTATTTTGTTAGATACTGGGACCATACGCCGCTGGACATGGGGGAAGAAAAAATCTCTATGTCGCCGCCATATTCATGCCATCTTCGGGATGGTTAAAATAATGCACTATTGATTTTATGAATATTGAGTTCTGCTCAACCCGGGGATAGAGGGCGTGAGCGGTAACTAGCATATTTCACTACCGTTTATGAACAGTCTCAATCAAACCGAGACTGCAATATTTCATATGTGTCGTGTTCGGCCGTCTCTTTAAAAATATCGTTTATAGCTCTACTAGCCAAAGTCCAGCAGGGGGCGTATGTCATGGCGCGTTGTCCGGCCTCGGCGGCTATGTCAGCGTTTGCAGCATGTTCTCTGAACTCGCTAGACACATTGTGATCAAGTTTGGTAGGATTTTTTCTCTATGCTTCGAACGAGGATTACATATGCAGATAAATGTGTCATGTGCCTAATGTCCTCTACTTATTATGTATACATTCAAAGAAAGATACTAAATATCGGACAGGGAAAGCAGCATTCAAGGACGACAGTCAACCACATAACACAAAAACAAACACGCAAACAGACAAACGAGAAGGCAAAAGTAATAAAAAATGCAAACGACATCACAAACACAAAAGGGTTGACTATAGGGCTACCGCCTTGGAACGGTCAGTGGCAACAAAGGTCACTGGGGGTTTAAACCGGTTCTAGGGTGCACCAAACCTCACACTAAAACCTCAAGTCATTAAAACTATTTCGGAAGGGCAAAACTGTATTTAAATGTTTAACATTGTTTAACTGATTTGAATAACATATATTATTCTAAGCTTGCGCTCAAGTAACACAATTAATGTAGTCTTTGGCATTTTACAACATTTGGCTTTAATAATGGTCAAACATTTCAAGGTAAATTCCCTTTATAAATTATATCTTTACGTTTAAACGAAAAGGTACTACACTGTTAATACTATGAAAGAGTTATTTGAAACTAGATTTTAGTCTTGATTTAGATTTCCTTAAATTAATCGGACTATATAAATCATTATAATGTGTTCTTGTATATATCTACTTATGTATGTACCCGTTGACGGGCATTTGATGATATACATATACAGTTTATATTACTACCATATCATCCCTTATTTGTAAATAGTTTTATCTTTATATATTTACATTGATTTATAATTACTACTTCATTCCTTCATTCATTAAACAAAAAGCTTTGAAACCTTGCGAGATATATTGCTCGGAATTTAGAGGTTTCTGAGTCAGAAATGTGCTGAATATGAATAATTCTAAAGCCATGTTAGATATCGCATTTACATGTGATAATTTCCTTCCTTTACATTATATGCTAACATAACCATTACAGTTCCGGTTTCGTTTCAATGATACTGAATAGACTGGTGGATGATGACTTTACATTTACATTATTTGCTAACATAACCATTACAGTTTATATGCTAACATAACCATTCCAGTTTATATGCTAACATAACCATTACAGTTTATATGCTAACATAACCATTACGGTTTATATGCTAACATAACCATACCAGTTTATATGCTAACATAACCATTACAGTTTATATGCTAACATAACCATACCAGTTTATATGCTAACATAACCATTACAGTTTATATGCTAACATAACCATACCAGTTTATATGCTAACATAACCATACCAGTTTATATGCTAACATAACCATTACAGTTTATATGCTAACATAACCATTACAGTTTATATGCTAACATAACCATTACGGTTTATATGCTAACATAACCATTACAGTTTATATGCTAACATAACCATTACAGTTCCCGTTTCTTTTCAGTGATACTGAATAGACTGGTGGATGATGAACTGTGTGGAAACTCTGGTCCATCAGGTGGCAATAAGATGAACGTTTAATTTGATTAAACCGAATTCAAACCATTTAAAGGTCATCACATGGAGACAGTGCAATCATCTTTTTTTAATGTTCTGGTTATCCCGTCTTCTGAAGAACGCAACGAAAAAGCCTTGTATAAGCGCAGTTTAGACGTACTAAATTAGCTGGAAAAAAAAGTTTTGTAACGGCGTATCTACACCGTCCGGTTTATATATATATTCAATCCATTCAACAGACGAGACGAAGAACACCTTATTGCTTCAAGACGAAACCCTTTGACTCCGGTGAAACTCGAACATACCAAATCCTTATTTAATGTCCACCGTGCTATCCACTGAGCCCGCAAGCTCATTTACAAGATGAAAAAAACACAAAAAGAACAAAGTAAATGTAATGAACTAAAACATAATACATTCTTACACCGTAATCTCGAGCCAAGAAATAAAATCTTCTTCACATGTGTACATAATAATTCTTAAGAGGTTTGCTATTAATTATTGCACATTACGTGTCCCGCCTAAATTCCATTAAACGATGGATAAGCTTATATTGCGGCTCGCAATAGGAAGGAAACAAAAGAGGGACGTTTAATTCAAATTTGTATTTGGTATCTTTTATAATTTGTTGTTTTTCCATTACCTCCCCACCACCCGCCTGGCTATCTGTTTCGTTGCTTTAATTTTTCATTCTAACACATCTTTATATATATTATACGTAGGGGTTCTAGTTGAGTTTATTATTTACAATTGAATTGTCATTATGTACTTTTCTACTATATTGTAGGTTTTCTAGTTGTCCAACTTTGTGTCATTCTACATGATTTATTGTTTCATGCTTAGGTGGTTCAAGTTGTCCAACTTTGGGTCATTCTCCATAATTTATTGTTTCATGCTTAGGTGGTTCAAGTTGTCCAACTTTGGGTCATTCTCCATGACTTATTGTTTCATGCTTAGGTGGTTCTAGTTGTCCGACTTTGCATCATTCTCCATGCCTTATTGTTTCATGCTTACGTGGTTCTAGTTGTCCGACTTTGCGTCATTCTCCATGACTTATTGTTTCATGCTTAGGTGGTTCTAGTTGTCCGACTTTGTGTCTTTCTCCATGACTTATTGTTTCATGCTTAGGTGGTTCTAGTTGTCCGACTTTGTGTCATTCTCCATGACTTATTGTTTCATGCTTAGGTGGTTCTAGTTGTCCGACTTTGTGTCATTCTCCATGACTTATTGTTTCATGCTTAGGTGGTTCTAGTTGTCCGACTTGGTGTCATTCTCCATGACTTATTGTTTCATGCTTAGGTGGTTCTAGTTGTCCGACTTTGTGTCATTCTCCATGACTTATTGTTTCATGCTTAGGTGGTTCTAGTTGTCCGACTTTGTGTCATTCTCCATGACTTACTGTTTCATGCTTAGGTGGTTCTAGTTGTCCGACTTTATGTCATTCTCCATGACTTAATGTTTCATGCTTAGGTGGTTCTAGTTGTCCAACTTTGTGTCATTCTCCATGACTTATTGTTTCATGCTTAGGTTGTTCTAGTTGTCCGACTTCGTGTCATTCTCCATGACTTTTTGTTTCATGCTTAGGTTGTTCTAGTTGTCCGACTTCGTGTCATTCTCCATGACTTATTGTTTCATGCTTAGGTGGTTCTAGTTGTCCGACTTTATGTAATTCTCCATGACTTATTGTTTCATGCTTAGGTGGTTATAGTTGTCCGACTTTGTGTCATTCTCCATGACTTATTGTTTCATGCTTAGGTTGTTCTAGTTGTCCGACTTTGTGTCATTCTCCATGACTTATTGTTTCATACTTAGGTTGTTCTAGTTGTCCGACTTTGTGTCATTATCCATGACTTATTGTTTCATGCTTAGGTTGTTCTAGTTGTCCAACTTTGGGTCATTCTCCATGATTTATTGTTTCATGCTTATGAATGTTTTAACATACTATGTAAACTTTAGCTTTAAAATAAAGGCGTCATTTTCAGTCATTTCCGACTTGTGTATATTAGTATATAGCCAGTTTGTCATGACACAAATGAACTTAGAGGGAACTCACAGAATAGGAAATAATAACAAATAGTTGTATTCCTGAACACTGAGGAATCATCAATGATAAAGCTATGGACGTGTTTAAACCTGAAACATGAAACCATAAAATATAGTTATATACCTGCCTGGACTAAAATTCATCAATATGTTTGAGTCTAAGAATCAGACTCAAATCTGAGATTCAAACTCAGACTCAAAAAAATGAACTCCAGTTTATTCATCAAAAATCTGAGTCGGATTCTCAGACACAAAACTTTAGTCTGAGTTCTAAATCTTGAGTCTACTATCAAGCAGTCTCAAGCTCTGAGTTTGCAGGAAACAAAATGGCCGTTGTTCACAAACAAATTGTACAGCAGATCATAAATAGGCGTCTACCAAGACCCAGGGTATTTTTAGATAGGGAAAACCCATTAGAGTATTTGAATGAGGTTGAACTTTTTAAAAGGTATCGATTTCGAAGGGACACAATCGTGTTTATTGTTAATATGGTAGACGAAAACGTGCGGCGTACAACTGAACGCTCCCTCCCTGTTCCCCCAGTGATGGTTGTTTGTGCATTTTTGCGGTATGTGGCCACGGGCGACATGCAGTTGACTGTTGCGGACAGTTTAAAACTTTCGCAGTCAACAGTGAACAGATGTTGTCGTGTTATGAACGACTTGCTGTCGTCAGAAGGCATGACGAGAAGATTTATTTTCTTTCCAAAAGGCCAAGAAGCTATAGACATGAAACAGCGGTTCGGCATCATTGCAGGTAAAGTATCTTCAATTACGTCTGTAAAATGTAAATACAAACCGTTTCTCTGTCTTGACACCAAACTTTGACGTATGCA
Organism: Cyrtodaria siliqua; assembly: GCA_037043455.1. Classification (NCBI taxonomy): domain Eukaryota; kingdom Metazoa; phylum Mollusca; class Bivalvia; order Adapedonta; family Hiatellidae; genus Cyrtodaria; species Cyrtodaria siliqua. Next base: position 45,996 of record JAWPHD010004471.1, on the reverse strand, counting down.
TTTAATTTCTTTATCAGAGAGCTCTTAATTTAACAACGTGCTAAGCAGAGTTAATGTTAGTACGACCAAATAAAGAGTTCATGCAGTATAGCATTTACCGCAACGGTAAAGGGAGATGAGTCCGTATGTCATTCTATAGTCTATTTCAATATGGTATGGGGCTCTTTAAGGATAAGTTAAAACTGTTATAGTTGGACTTCACGATTTAAAATTTAAATCAACAATCCATGGGCTCGTGGATTAAAACAACACCAATGATAAATTATAACCAGATATTACCACCTAAAACTATAACTGTGAAAGACAAGTATGCATTATGCACTATACATTATCCTCTTTCGAGGCCTCTACAACTTCCAACACAGATGATCGTAGGCGTAGGAGCTGGGAGCCACGGGGTGAGGTGGGCGCCCACACATCACAATGTATGCTTCTGTCCCCGCCCCCTCCAATTATTCGAGAAAAAAAAATGGTTACCGCTCAAAAATTACGTTTTACCCTATATAATGTTTTGGTCAAATAAATTGAGCATGGATAACGGTGTTTTTTTTGCTGGTCAAATATTTTTGTCCAAATGTTTCCATGTTTGGCACCGCTATTAATTGAAATATCTTCTTTTGCTTGTGCGAAGTTATTTGCCCTCCATGAATAAAAGAGTTAAAGAGCGGACACAAATAGGATGTGCGAACAGACGGAATGCATTTCTGAATCACTTGGATAAAAAAATAACAAGAGATACGTCCGTTTCCTAAAAGCTACAGAGTCTCTATATTAATCAATCTTTTATTTGTATGCGTGTCTTTATTTGTAACTTTATCTTCACCAGCTTATGTCGAAATCGGATATTCAAACGATCACATTTAACGCAGGTCATCATATCCTGCTTGCAACACATTCAACACATACACACATACAGACAAAACACGTACACACATGCGCAATAAAGTATAAATACGGTACCATGCCAGGCAAAAAGCAGGGCAGTATGCGTATCCCGCATTTTCTCCACAAGCCCATTAAGTATAAATACGGACGACCCATAAAAGCGGTCGTCGCGTATCCCGCATTTTCCCGACCCATCCAACGCTGCAAAGTCTCACATACCAGTCCCAAATGCATCACCTTTAGCCGAACATCGTGAAAAGCTAGTAACGCGAAATTAGGTTAAATTAACCGACAGTGCTAGCTATGGTTTATATGCCGTCCGATTAAATAACTGAAGTTAATAAGTTTGGTCTGTTGACGACTCGGTTTGTTGTTGTTAAATAAATCCTTAATAATTCACAATTTTTTTTATTTAGGCACTTGTATGATCAAAGAACACATTATTTAAATGATATGAACAACTTGTTCCAAGTTTCATCGAAATCCAACAGGACGTTTAAGAGGAACATTTTAACTTAAAATTTGTTGACGCCCCAGTTCAATGTCAAAGGGCTATAAACTCTTAATAATTCACAAAATGTTTTATTTAGGCACTTGTATGATCAAAGAACACATTATTTAAATGATATGAACAACTAGTTCCAAGTTTCATCGAAATCCAACAGGACGTTTAAGAAGAACATTTTAACTTAAAATTTGTTGACGCCCCAGTTCAATGTCAAAGGGCTATAACTCTTAATAATTCACAAAATGTTTTATTTAGGCACTTGTATGATCAAAAAACACATTATTTAAATGATATGAACAACTTGTTCCAAGTTTCATCGAAATCCAACAGGACGTTTAAGAGGAACATTTTAACTTAAAATTTGTTGACGCCCCAGTTCAATGTCAAAGGGCTATAACTCTGTAAAAAACTTTGAAAAAAAAAAAAAAACGTGATATGCACAAGTAGACATCCTACCAATGCTTCCTGCCAAGACTTTCAACAAGTGGTTTGGAAAGAGAAGTACTTTTTAAAGTAAAATGTCCAAGGGCCATAACTCCATCAAAAAAACAACAAGAGGTCAATGACCTTGAAGCTCTATTGATAGGTTTTGGATAGCTAGATCAGCATTCCTGTGAAGTTTCATGAAAATCCGTCAAGTAGTTTCATAGGAGTAGTCGCTGCAAGTTTTCATTATATAACTCTATGTAATCTATGTTTAACGTCAAATCAAAATATTTTTTGACAAGGATCGACATCATGTCATACTGATTATTTTAGAAAAAGTCCCATATCAATATCACTTATAGTTTTCAAAAAGTAGTCGCTACAAACTTGTTTTTTGAAAATCTATTTTTAACCTTGGCTGCCATCTTGAATTTCCGGCCGACCTGAAGTTTTGCCAAGTTTTGCTAGGATCAAATAGGACGGACAGACAGACGGACGTACGGACGACGGACGCCGCACCACGGCATAAGCTCTGCTGATCTCTGATCAGTAGAGCTAAAACTGATCATACCGATGCTTCCTGCCAAGTTTCGTCGAAATCCAACAAGTCGTTTAGAAAGATTAGCGATGACAACATTGATGACAGACAGACTCCTCCACTTCGTTGGGAGAGACAATCATAATAACACATATAATCTGAATATTTACATTCACTTTATCTTGAAAAAAGAGAGTAATATTTCGAGAAAAAAATAACTTTTCAAGCTACTTTATGTTCATCCAATGTATCTCAAAACGAAGGCAAAACTGTTGCTCATGCATCAAATGTCACACTAGAAAATGGCTATAATACATTGATGGAAGTTGCTTCTTATGCTTTTTTTTTTATCATTATCAACCTCCCAAGGCACATTATTGTTGGTACTATAGTGATGGGAAAATAATGTAAATATAAGCGATGATTCGCAAATTTTCAGTCTTTATGCGGTTTCAAACACCGTTAGGAAATAAGAAATTTACCATAAAGCGCTAATCGCTTCATCGAATTTGCAATACCGGCATTTAAACTGAATAAATGCCGAAAATTGTGAAATAATTCTTAATTTGAAGTAAAATGCATAATAAACAAAGTCAACTCATTGTATTTATTTGCAGAAGGGGAGTGTTATCTTGTTATGACATAAATATAATAATATGAAATACAGTAGTGTAATAAATATGCAATTTGTAAATCATGTCAGAATCATCAATTGTTCAGGGTGATGAGTCGGAGACCCGGAAGAATGAACAAAAAAATACGTATTCAGTTTCAAATCAATTCATTTCAATTTTATTCAGGTAAAATATTCATATTCAAGTTATAACAAACAATTGGTAAGATGAGAAAATAAATAACAGATAAACATATTATATAATTAAAAATCCGACTATTATCAATTATCACAGAAATTCTATCACATTATCAACAACAGCTTTATTAATGCTATATCACAGAAGTTATAGTCATGCATTTTAGTTTCAATTTAGTTTTTAAAATGTGTTATCACTGATATTGAAAATAATATAATATTCATTTACTCCATTGTATAAACAAGAGGTCAATGACCTTGAAGCTCTACTGATAAGTTTTGATAGCTAGATCAGCATTACTGTAAAGTTTCATGAAAATCTGTCAAGTAGTTTCAGAGGAGTAGTCGCCGCTACAACTTTTTACTATGTAACTATGTAAACAAAGATGGCCGCTGGCAGCCATGTTTAATGTTGAATCAAAATAAATTTCAACAAGAACCACATCATGTCATGATGATCATTTTAGGGAAAGTCCCATATCAATATCACTTATAGTTTTCAAGAAGTAGTCGCTACAAACTTGTTTTATAAAAATCTTTTTTTTTTATAGCCGTGTAAGGTTTCATGAACATCCATCCAGTAGTTTCAGATGAGTAGTCGCTACAAAAAAAGTTTACAGACAGAAGGACGGATGAACGGACGACGCACCATGGCATAAGCTCTGCTGATCAAAGATCAGCAGAGCTAAAAACAGAAATAAGCCTGATCAAATAATTAATTTACATTGGATCTTGTAACCCTTTTTACATAAAGCTCGAAAGTTTATTTCCACTGCGGTCCTTGAATCATTGAATTTAAATGCACATATTAAGATCCTACATGTATTCATCAGCATCAATACTGATTTCAGGCTTTCCAAACGTAATTGGTTGCCTTGACGGAACCCACGTGTCCATCAGAAAGCCGAAAGCTAATGATCGTACAGAAGACTACATGGGGAGAAAGGGTGCTACGCTGAATGTGCAAGTAAGTAAAAAAGTAACCAATGCTTGATTCTAAAGTTTGCATATTTATGATATCAAGAAGACGCACATTTCTTAAATCTACAATCGACTGTTTTTTAAAATCTTTAATCTTTTATTTGACTGACAAAATTATGGCATCAATCCAAATACGAATTTAGCTATCCGACTGTATTTCATTTTCATGTCCTTAGTCTCTAAACTAGCCCTAATGATCTGACCAATTAGGCAGAGGTCATGAACTGAATTGAACTGAATTGGGTTTTAAGGCGCACCAACAAATGAAAGGTTATATGGCACCTAACAGGAATGAACGTACCAGGCTCATCCTCCATTTAAATCAAGATAAAAAATATGGAGAATGGGCCTAAAACCTGCAGAACTGCCGAGTTGCTGCAAATTCTATAGTAGACACTTCATGATTTAGCATGGAGCCACGTTTTCATATGTGGTGTGGCAGAGGTCATGAGCAATACAATTAACATAATTAGCAGCGATATGCTGGGCATCGTTTTTAAACGATACTGCGCGGGGAAAATGGTTCACTATTTCATTATCATGACAAGGTTATTATCAATTATTTTTGCGTTTTTCATATAAACTTTGAACGCAGTACAGTTATTTAATTAAAGGGAATGTAGCGACACAGACAAACAAGCTCTGTTATTAAGAGTTCTGAAAAAACTTGGAAAAATATGAAAGAATGATCAAAATCGGATGATAGACAAGAAAGATAAGACCATTTGAAGGTTGTTTAAAACGTTTATGGGAGACTCCATTTTGAGAACTATGATGTCATAGTTCAAAATTACTATATATGAAAATAAGGAATATGGATCAGTAGCATTTAAAGCTAAGCAAATCACTGCAAATGAATGCAAAATACTTTACTGGTCATATAAAACATTATTGCCATTAAGTATGCATATTTTTCATACAGTTGCCGTCATTTATTCCCTATAAATCGGTAATTTTTCGTATTCATAAATATTCCATATATGGCCATTTAGAACTGTGATGTCATAGTTTTCAAAATTGCGGCTTTCATATCCGTTTCAACAGGACCTTCAAATGATCATATCTTCTTTGTTTATAGTCCAATTTTCAGATATTCTTTCACCCCTTTTCAAGTTTCAGAACTGTAAATAATAAAGATTGTTTGGCTGTGTTGCTACATTCCCTTTAAGTTTAACCATGTACCTCATCATATTTTAAATGAAATATGCGGTTTTAACTAAATGGTAGATACTGTGATACATTGGATCACAAATAAGAAGTGAAAAATAAGATCCCCATGTGATGCCAATGTTTGTTTTTAAATACTTCACAATTGTAAAAATTAACATTCAATTAGTCGTGCATAAGGTCTTGTTAAATTAATTTCTTTTCAGTATATCTGCTATTAAAAATAGCACTTACAAATACAAGTGAAGCTTTGGATGATTATCCTAGGTTTATAAAGCAACGCTAGTGTTATTGAGAGATAGGCGCAATTATAGTTATTCACATATTTCAGGCAGTATGTGATGTCGACTACAAGTTGAGATATGTACAGGGACGCTGGCCAGGAAGGATGCACGATGCTGGAGAAACTCATATCTAAAGTTGAAGTTTGAAAATGGTAAAAACAGTTTTACAAAACAAAACTTCTCCTTTGTGACCTATGTTGAAAATTAAATATTTGTAATTCAAAATCACTCATTAATATCTTAATACAATATTATAAAGTACTAATAATAAGAATCAGAACATGTCTAGTTTTCGGAATCGGTGATTGATCATTAATCGATTAAACATGGCTTTCATATAAGACACCAGTGCAAGCATATATACAGACAAAAATGTAATTTAACAAATCAACAAAATAGAGCTATCCTGATGTAGGTACTAACTTTAAAACTTAAATGTATAACCGATAAGTGTTCTTTGAATTATTGTATAGGTAAGTTGAATATTTTTCTTCATACCAGGGACTTGTCAAGGAATTCTCTTGGGTCACAGTGGTTATCCGACGCCCAGGTACTTAATGACACCCTACCTACAACCAGCAAATGCAGCTGAAAACAGGTTCAACCGGCGACTGTGTAGGACCAGAGTCCTCATAGAACAAACATTTGGTATACTAAAACAGAGATTCCAGATAATGGAGAAAAATATAAGGGCAAAGCCTACTCGAGCTGGAAAGAATTTTGTGTCCTGCAGTGTTCTACACAACATTGGCATTGACAGGCACGACATTGTTGATGTGCCCAGAGTTGTACCAGCATTTGATCCAAGAATTGATCATATTGCTGGAGCTCGTGTAGAAGGTAGAGCTATGCGTCAGCATATCACAAATACATACTTTGTCTGAGCCAAAAACAAATAGACCGTATGGCATAGCCTAACATGTGCTGAAAAATGGTTTTAAACACCATGCTATCAACCCAAAATGTATATTAGTACTTTGGTAATTACATTACTATACATGTACTACTATCAGGACTAAATGTAAAATAACGGTTTATAAGCTCTGGTATACTATGGCTAGATCATTTAACCCAAGTAATATAACATGTGTGGTTTCGGTTATAGGATTTTCCCCAAAAAACAAATATAGGAATTTCAAAATTAAAACTAGTCAAATTTAGTCATCAACATACTAATTTACCTCTTTTTCTATTACTGCATTTACATTACCAGTATTTATCACATAACGTCCCTAGTTAGCAGTGTCGAACACCCATTAATATTCTATTGTATGACACACCTGTAATACAACCTGGAACGATTTTGATTGGTTGAGTTAAACCTGTAACACTACGCAAGTTCATTAACTGAAACTGTTTTATTATTTACAAATTACCCAGATCTGAGTCATAAACTTATTATTTGTGACAGCTTATAAAAATAATGCACGTTTTATAAAACATTTTGTTTGGTTTGTTAAAAAGTTGACGTAAACTGCTATTTTGCAAAGAGGTAAAACACAAACTCTTTATTATGCAACGTTACATGTGAGACGCGACGTTACGGTTCTATGTCCATCTGAATTAATTTTTACTAATTTGATTGCAATGTTATGTGATAAAAAGGATCTTAAACTCGTTCCCATTCCATATTAGATTTATGAAACTCGTTACGAATTATTTTTAACTCGCCAAAACGCTCGTTAAAATTAAAACAAGAGCATCAAGAATTGCAGGGCAATCAATAGTCCCCCACCAGCCCAGACAGGCATTTTCCAGACATTTCCTATGATGGAGGTCAAAGATCAAGGTCAAGGTCACAATGATCTTATTTTGGTACGCGACACCGCTATCCCAAGATGTATTCACATACCAAGTTTGGTATCTCTAAAAGTTATAGTATTGAAAATACGGTCCAGACAAGCATTTTCTATTACAGAGGTCACAGGTGAAGGTCACAGTGACCTTATTTTGGTACGCGACACATTGCTATCCCAAGATGTATCCACATACAAAGTTTGGTATCTCTAAGTGTTATAGTATTGAAAATATGGCCCGGACAAGCATTTTCTATGACAGAGGTCACATGTCAAGGTCAAGGTGACCTTATTTTGGTACGTGACACATCGCTGTCTCAACTTGTATTCACGTATCAAGTTTGGTATCTCTAAGTGTTATAATATTGAAAATACGGTCCAGACAAGCATTTTCTATGATAGAGATCACAGGTCAAGGTCACAATGACCTTATTTTGGTATGCGACACACCGCTATCTCAAGATGTATTCGCATACTAAGTTTGGTATCTCTAAGTGTTATAGTATTGAAAATACGGTCCAGACAAGCATTTTCTATTACAGAGGTCACAGATGAAGGTCACAGTGACCTTATTTTGGTACGCGACACACCGCTATCCCAAGATGTATCCACATACCAAGTTTGGTATCTCTAAGTGTTATAGTATTGAAAAAACGGTCCAGACAAGCATTTTCTATGTATTTTCTATGACAGAGGTCACAGGTCAAGGTCACAAATTACCTTATTTTGGTACGCGACACACCGCTATCCCAAGATGTATTCACATATCAAGTTTGGTATCTCTAAGTGTTAAAGTATCGAAAATGTTTGAGAAAAAAGAAAAAAAATATTATATAGATCTACAATATTAAAGATAAAGGATGATTTTCTACAGTGTATTGATGATCGTACAGACCTGAAAGCCTCTCTAAAACGGAAATTACTGGAACCACACATATTGTATTATTTGGTCATATATATGTACTATCTTCTGTTATGGATATTTATGATTTAATTTAAATGAGTTAAACCAAAAGCATCTATAACAGAAGAACCTGAAGAAAATTCAAACAACATTTTTTTGTTGTAATATTCAGTTTTTGCTAAAATCAAATTTCACTCTGCATTGATTTTTTCAGTATCTGCTTTCAAGCGCTTAATTTCTAACTCAAGCCGATCACAGTCTAGCGACAAAAGTCGCTCTGAAAGGACTAAAGGTGCTGTTGTCTGACTAACCATTGGACTAACCAAAGTTCTCTTTTTTGATCTGAACTGTCGATCTGAAAAAGAAATAAAAATAATATTGGCAATAGTGCACATTGGTGAAATAATAAAAATTTCATGGCAATATAACAAACTCCCACACAATATAAATCCTAAAACACATGTTGAGGTAAACTGCTATTTTACAAAGAGGTATACATGTTAAGAACTGTCAAATGCATTCAAGATAATCTCCTAATCTGGAGGAAATAAAGAAATAAAGGTATGGAATATCCCACTCTAAATAAATTAAATATCATATGATATCTCACTTCAATGATGCGCATCATTGAATATTTTTCCAACAATTGCTTGAAATGGGTAAAAAATAAAAATAAAATCTAAATGCAGAGTTACGGTAAGTTTGTTTAAGAAATAAGAAATATGTACCTGTGTTTTATCGGTGAATAAAATACAGTTAGTCGTTCAGATGCCAGTAATTAAATCATTAGTCGTTCGGACGCCAGTAATTAAATCACAAGTGCGTTAGGCATCCGAACGACTAACTGTATTTTATTCACCGATAAAACACAGGTATGTATTTATTATTTTGATTCTAACACAACAATAACCCCATTGTTTACGCTATTGTTGGGACACTATATATTATCTCGGAGGTCAAGGTAATCAGGCTGCTATGTTTACAGGCTGTTCCATTGGGCGCCCCCGTATGCAAAGTTCTGCGTTTCAATACACTAGTAGTCACGTGACAAACAATTAGTCATTGCGTACGTCATATAGCTTGCGCTGTATGAAGTCAAACGTTCTCAGATTGTTCAAGATGCTTATATTAATGTTATATGCACCGATGCATATGATGGGTTTATTTCGGGGGTGTGCATGGTTTGAGAGCATGGCAAGTTTGTTGTAATTAACATTTCCTTAAAATTACTGTTGAGTTTGTCTTCGTGACGTATATTAACCAAGTGACGTCATGTAATGTGGCGCTTCCAACGGATGAAATATATGCGGGGAATTAATGGAACAGCTCTCTTCTTTATGTATTATGAAAGACTGCGGAGGTCGTGTTAAATATTGTACATGGGATTAAACCAGCTGTGATGTATACTACACCATACAACTTTATCTTGTTTATAAATGCAAACAAATCATATTTATGTTTTATGCCGCTTGATTTTGGACAATGTTTCATTATAAAAGTAACATGTTCAAATTGTTCATATATATATATAAGTATGGCTGTATCTGATAACTTACTTTCACTTGTTTTACATTTGAAACTAGAAATTTGTCCATGGGACACAGATACATTTATTTCATGAAATTTTACAATTCCAAGGGACATAACTCTGGAAGTACTGGGGCAATAAGGCCGAAAATCAAACTTGGCAGAGACATTGTGCCCATATACAATATGACCATGTTTGGAGAATTACCCAAGTTAATAATGTGGACATCTTTTTGCACGGACGGATGCACTTTGTTGCGGGGGGCATAAACAGGTTATTAAAAGGGCCTCAAGGAAGATTGATTTGACTGTGTCCACTATAATTAAATTACTTGCTTATTTACTTACTAACTCAAATCAATGTTTTTACTTACTATTATGATTACCTTAACTGCTTCTTCCAGTGGTTGTGGCCTCAGGCCGACAGGGACTTACACTTCCTGGTGTTGATGGAGTTGACGGAGCTGTGAGATTTGATAGAATAAAGTTATTAAATTAATACACAAGTACCGTAATTGTGTATTAAATGTATGGCGTGCATTATGATTTTAGTTTATTTTTTTCTTTAGTATCATAATTTAATTATTAAGGTTTGATTCAATCATTCATAATTGGATTGATGCCTATACTTTTTTTTGCAAATAACTATTCTTCGAATAAATGTACATTTTACTGATTTTTTTGAATTGTTCAAGAGTTTACCGTTAGAAAAAAATGAGAAACTCAAAATGTAAATTATATTTAACATAAAAGGGACACATAGCTGTTAAGGTTTTAAACGTGCAGCTTCCCCTAAGTTTTTCTACAAAACTTGCATTTGAAAATCACTATTAATAATATTAATAATTATTCGAAAAGGCCAATGCAATTTGTTTTTGCATATTGTAATTACATTCTATGGGTGAAAGATCAGGATTTCTGTGAAAGAAAATTCATAAATGCTTAATAGTAATAACTTACTTCAAACGCAAAAATAACAAACTGTGATGCTGTCATGACATAATAATTTGTTACTTCATCAAGGTCATCTTGAATGATTATTTGGTTAAAATCATTAAAAATGTAAATAGTGCCTGTTTGATACTGAATTTATTAAACGAGTTGGATAAAATTATCTGATGCGAGTTTAATAAATTCAATATTAAATAGACACGAATGTGAGATTCTATTAAAAAGCCTCAAAAGCAAACTTTATTTAGTGTAGCTGCCTATATATATATCGTTGTTATACGATGAGGTCGTTTGTTAACATGATGACGCCTATGTTGACTCTGTTTTGTTCGTACAATGCCGAACAACCAGTATTTTAACGGCTGCAGAAATGGACGAGACTATTCAGATGTACTCCGAGCTGAATGGAAAAGACCTAACGATGATTCGACCTTCATGTGCATTGTTATTTCACTAGTGAAATATGATAAATATAGCATAGCTTTATTACACTCCCAAGCCGCAAGTTATGTGATAAAAAATAGATATATTTTATGCTTAGCAGTGAAATAGTGGATTTTATCAATGAAATAAAAGTGGTATTTCATACGTGTTAAATATAGAATTTTATTTTTTCACTGCTGGAACTACTCTTTTTTTTTTCCAATGTCAAAAACTATTTATGTTTTCATTTGTTTGGAAAATAACTGTTTAATATATATATATCATTCGCCGGTAAATGGTCTAACTAAGAAAATGACCTATGGTTTTTAAAACGGTCAAGTATTTCAGAGTTGTTGTCATTTACAGTGAAAAATGTCAGTTGGTAATTTTGCTAAAAAAGTTGTATCATTGGATTGGTGGAAATAACTTAACTAACTTAGTAAGAGAATGAGTCGTAGATTATTGAAATCGGTAAAGTAGTTTAGAAGTTATGGGGAATTAAAAACATACGTGTATTATGATTAAAAGGATGTTAATAATTTTTTTGTTTTCCTGCATACTGCAGTACACTTTGATTATAAAGCATAGAATAAAAAGAAAAGTTGTTGTTTAGTCATGAATAACAGATTTTATTTCATCTCGAAGTGATCAAACTTCAATATTTTCACTCATGCTTCAAACTTCAGTATTTTCACTCATGCTTCGCATTCGTGAAAATATAAAGTTTTCACACTTCTCGATGAAATAAAATCTGTTATTCACTCCAAAACAACAAATATCCTATATTTATTCAACTGCTGGGTTTGATAATTATATGGAAAACCGCTTGTTCATAAAAGAACCACACGCATACCACTTTTATATAAATAAGGGGTCAGAAAATGAGATGAATGCTTGTTAAATATTTCAAGATTGCAAAGTGTGCCTTTAAATTGAACCATAACTTGATGAATTTTGGTCCTGAACAGTTGAGGAATGACACTGCAAACTTCAGTGATAAAGCTATGGACGGGTTTAAACATGAAACCATAACACTAGGATATAATTACGGCTGTACAACTTATGTACATGTATAGAGTAAACTCTTGCAGTAAATAAAGAGCTTGATATAATGTCTCTATAACGATAATGGAGCTGCATGTGCGCTGATATATTAAAACTGTTTTAGTGTAACAATTCAACGCTCCAGTTTTGGGGTTTGGTCTGCCTTGTTAACGCCGTTATATTGTGTCTATAGACTTTGGAATTGAATTGAATTGGGTTTTAAGGCACAGCAACACATGAAAGGTTATATGGCGCTTAACAAGAATGAACATGCTAGGCTCATCCTCCATTTACATCAAGAACAAATAGGACGAATGGGTCTAGAACCCTCTTACCTGCAGAACTGCAGAGTTGCTGCAAATTCTATAGTAGACACTCCATTTACGATGGAGCCACTTTTTATGTGACGGTGTGTTTGTGAGATTGCAGTGGTTCTCAAAAAATATATGTTATATAAATATATACCCAGGTTTAGAAACGGTGTACATATGTTGTAAAATGTGGCTGTTGTTGGCGGGATAGCTACTTTATGAACATACGGCTGTCATATAGATGTAATTTGTGAAGTTTGAAAGCTCTCCGGCTTTCGGTGTCTGATTAAGGGATTTGACGAAGAATTTGAATGTAAAACGTTTAAACTCGTACTTACGGAAGAACGTACTTCCGTAAGTACGATCGTACGAACGGACACGCATAATACCATATGCTCGCTTCAATTCGTGGCGGGACACATGCCAAATATATACTTGCTCTGTGCTTGGACGGTTGTCGCTGGGTTGTGGCGCCTACGGTTGTGGATGGGCTGTGGCGTAGACGGCTGTGACTGGCTTGTGGCGTGGACGATTGTGGATGGACTTAGGCGTCGACGGTTGTGGATGGACTGTAAGATAGTCGGCGGCTGTGTCTGGGTTATGGCGTCGACAGTTGTAGATGGACTGTGGCGTTATCGGCTGTGGCTGGGTTGTGTCGTTAATAGTTTTGGATGTACTGTGACATGGACGGCTGTGACTTGGCTGTGGCGTCGACAGTTGTGGGCGGGCTTTTGCGTAGACGGCTGTGACTGGGCTCTGGCGTCGAAGGTTGTGGATAAACTGTGGTATAGACGACTGTGGCTGGGCAGTGGCGTCGACGGTTGTGGATGGCCTGTGGCGTCGACGGTTGTGGATGGACTATGGCGTAGTCTGATATGGCGACGGTTGTGGATGGGATGTGGAGTATGCGGTTGTGGGTGAGCTTTGGCTTAGACGACTGTGGTTGAGTTGTGGTGTAGACTGCTGTGTCTGGGATGTGGCATATACGGTTGTGTCTGAGCCGAGAGTGGTATAGACGACTGTGGCTGGGTTGTGTTTTAAACTGTATTGTCTAAGCTATGGCATAGACTGGTGTGTCAGAACTGTGATGTGGACGACTGTGGATGGGCTGTGGCGTAGACGGCCGTGGCTGGGCTGTGTTTTGGACTGTTGTAAGATTAGACTAGTGTGGCTGGGCTGTGGCGTAGACGGCCGTGGCTGGGCTGTGTTGTAGACTGTTGTAAGATTAGACTAGTGTGGCTGGGCTGTGTTGTAGACTGTTGTAAGATTAGAGTAGTGTGACTGGGCTGTGGCGTAGACGGCCGTGGCTGGGATGTGTTGTAGACTGTTGTAAGATTAGACTAGTGTGGCTGGGCTGTGTTGTAGACTGTTGTAAGATTAGAGTAGTGTGGCTGGGCTGTGGCGTAGACGGCCGTGGGTGGGCTGTGTTGTAGACTGTTGTAAGATTAGACTAGTGTGGCTAGGCAGTGGCGTAGACGGCCGTGGCTGGGCTGTGTTGTAGACTGTTGTAAGATTTGACTAGTGTGGCTGGGCTGTGGCGTAGACGGCCGTGGCTGGGCTGTGTTGTAGACTGTTGTAAGATTAGACTAGTGTGGCTAGGCAGTGGCATATACGGTTGTGGCTGAGCTGTGTTGTAGACTGTTGTAAGATTAGACTAGTGTGGCTAGGCAGTGGCATAGGCGGCCGTGGCTGGGCTGGGTTGTAGACTGTTGTAAGATTAGACTAGTGTGGCTGGGCTGTGTTGTAGACTGTTGTAAGATTAGACTAGTGTGGCTAGGCAGTGGCATAGGCGGCCGTGGCTGGGCTGTGTTGTAGACTGTTGTAAGATTAGACTAGTGTGGCTAGGCAGTTGCATAGGCGGTTGTGGCTGGGCTGTTGCTTAGATAGTTCTGGCAGTATTATGGGCAATGTGACTGAAGTGTAGGTAGGTCCGTCATCTCCAACTCTTCCATGTTCTTCTCGCTATCAAAAGAACTAAATTAGATGGAGCGAGTGCTACCCTCTCTTTTTCATCGAAAGTGAAAACCGTTTCAAAAGAGACAATTAAGTATTCAATAATAAAATGATTGACAGAGAGTAAATCAATAAACAATCAGCTCAGACCGAATTACACCAGTAGTTTAAAGTTGGTGATCTTTTCGTATTTCTTTTAGGCTTACTTCGAGTAAAAATGAACATTTATATAATTTATATTAAACATAAAACAGTATTTCATTGTGTGTATGTTGTGTATTTTTTACCCCCGAATTTGTATTTCAAAAATGTATCTTTTACATAATAATTACATCACGTTTTTTATTTTCATATTTAACTAACTTTTCTAACAATTAGCGATGACGGCGATTAGCCACCTCTTTAGGTTTAGTCTCCGTGATCGAGGGTTTACGTTGTAACGACGTTGCGTTGTAAACCTTCTCGCTTTTCACAGCTGCTGTTCGAATCCCACTGGGAGCTCGACTTGTAAGTGAGGCAGTGTCGATTCTGACGGATTTGGAATTCAAAAAGAGATAAAGTCAAAAGGAGAAATATGATAACACAATATGAAGATGGTGGTTTGAAAATGATAGATATACGAATATACTCCATTAAAGCATCATGTGTAAAACGAATAATAGACCAAAATAATAACGGAGCTTTGAACATATTCTACAAGAAAGAACTAGAATGCTATGGTGGGCCCGGAATTTAATTGTTCAACTGTAATATAAGTGATATTATGAGAGTTAATATTATTAACAGATACTATGACCTTTAAATTTAAAAACACATTGTAAATGACATTTTAAAGGCGTGGTGTACGGTTAACTTCATAAAAGGTCCAAAACATTTAAATGAACAAATATTGCGGGACAATGGCAATATAAAACACAGTGGTAGACCCTTAATATATCTTTTTTGGATGCAGAAACAGATTGTATGCATTCATGATATATATAATACAACTGATAGAAAACTAAAAATATTTAATTCATACAAAATGAATTTGACATACAAGTATCTTAAAATATCACCAACTTAAAGTTCTCCGGCCATGTTTTGTTTTATGAATATGTGTATTTAAATCGAAATCAATACACAACAAATGATATCGACAATTCACACATTGCAATATCTGTGAAAAGCGAGAATAAGATTTTATTTAATGACGTAGAAAACTTTGAACAGGTAAATTAATCCGCAGGTAAATAGATGATCTTACATGAGTACTCATTATTGAATTTATTAAACGAGTTGGCAAAATGATGTAATGCGAGACTCTTGCGAGGCTCTTGCCGAAAATTATATCATTTTTGCTAACGAGTTTAATAAATTCAATAATGAATAAGAACGAATGTTAGATTCTATTTATCACATAACTCACATATCGACTTTTATTGCATTTTGCCTGTCGCTTTATCACTCGAAACCGACATAGTCATAATGAACCGTGGGAATTGGATCATATAGTCATTATCGATTTTGTTGACAGCGCGTGCTAGAATATACAACTAGTAATATAGAATGGTGTTATTCCACTCCCACACCGCAAGTTGTGTATGGTGGCTGATATATGCCAGCTCGTCTTTTCGTTATTTCGCCGGGCTAAAAGACGCCGGTCGAAATAACGAAAAGACGAAAAAACGCCGAGCGAAATAACGAAAAGACGGAAAAACGCCGGGCGAAATAACGCCGGGCGAAAAGACGCCAATCGAAATAACGAAAACACGCCGGGCGAAATAACGCCAAGCGAAAAGACGACAAATAGTCAAAATGCCGTGCGAAAAAGACAAAACCCCGCCAGGTCATGTGGAGTCCGCCTTCATTCAAACCAGCTCAACAATTTGGCCCAACAGGTAACTTCGCAAATGCAAGAGATGCCAGAAACAGGCGTTATTTTCAACCTAGAAAGTGCTTAAACTGTAATGAAACTAGCCACAACACAGACGAATGCAGACACCGGCAACCAGTCAAATGTTGGGCATGTGGTCTCATAGGTCACAAACAGGACGTATGTTGGAACTTTGTATAGGGGCACGGCAATGATGCCAACTATCACAGACACGCAGAAAGTCGTTTCAGTGTTTTGAACACGATATGTGAAAATTGTGATTCTTGCATATGTACGTGTGAACATGAGAACAATAACAGTGTGCTTTCACTGCCACATTCAATAAAAAGAAGTCAAACAAACAAACAATTACCAAAAGTTGCACACTTAACTGATCTATGTCTAAATAAAAAGGGTTTTAATACTGGTCACATTAACATACAGGGATTATCTACAAAAATTGACCAAATTAAATTAATGTTAACCTCTCCTTTAAATGAAATTGACGTGCTTGGAATCAGTGAGACAAAATTTACTAGTGACCATAAAACTGAATCATTCTATGTAGATGGTTTTCAAGTTCCATTTCGAAGGGATAGAATAGTAAACAGAGGTGGTGGTTTGATTGTTTATGTTAAAAATGGCGTAAATTGTACTAGAAGAACCGATTTAGAAGATGATAATATAGAAATTATATGGATTGAGAATAAACCAAATAAAAGTAAACCATTTCTTATTGGCTCGATATACAGACACCCCGAGTCTAGAGTAATATGGAAAGAATATTTTGATGAGCACTTAGAAAAAGTTCAATTAGAGGAAAAAGAATTAATTATTCTAGGAGATATAAATCGTGATTTACTTAATCCACAGATAAATATAGAATGGTCTAATTATATTTCATCATTAGGGCTTGTTCAAATGGTAAAAGAACCAACAAGAGAATGTCCAAATTCAAAAACTCTCATAGATCATGTTTATACTAATTTTGAAGAAAATATTATATGTGTTAAAGTACAAAAAATTGGGGTTAGTGACCATTATCCAATTTTCTGTACTCGTAAAATAAATTTTAAAGATAAAACAAATACTCACCAATCTATTAAGTATCGGTCTTTTAAAACTTTTGTTGAGGAAAACTTTATTAACGATCTTAAAAGCATATCATGGAGCACACATGAAAGTTATATAGATGCAAATGACTTACTTAACACCTGGGTGACTAATTTTTCAAGTGTTATTGATAAGCATGTGCCGCTTAGAATACATAGGGTTACAAAGCTCCAACAACCTGATTGGCTTAATTCTGATATTTTAGATGCAATAAAGGAAAGAGATAAATGTAAAGCAAAAAATGATGCTCAAAATTACAGAATTTTAAGAAATAAAGTATGTAATTTGATTAAAGAATCTAAGAAGTCCTCTTATGAAAGAAAAATTGAAGAAGGCAAATCAGATCCAAAGTCAATATGGAAAATATTTAAAGAGCACGGTGCCTCCACAAAAACTTCTCAAAAAGGAAATTCTGTAAATCAGATCAATAAAAACAATGAAGAAATAACAGATAATTTTGAGATGGCAAATGAGTTTAATAATTTTTTTGTAAATATAGCTGCAAATTTAAAAGAACCTATTTCAAACTCAGACTTTACAAAAGTAAAGCAATTTGTAAATCGCACTGTTCCGGACAACATGTACTTTAACATTCCTTTCATAACAGAAGAACAAACTCGGAAAATGCTTCTCAGCCTAGATACATCCAAATCCACGGGACTTGACCAAATTGGTCCTAAATTACTAAAATTATCAGCCAATGTAATATCAAAAAGTATTACATATATTATTAATTGTAGTATAAGACAGGGAATTTAATTTTCCCAGATACGTGGAAAGCTGCTAAGGTTAATCCCTTATTCAAATCAGGTGCATCTGATAATGTAAACAACTACAGACCAATTTCTATTTTACCAACTCTTTCCAAGTTGATTGAAAAACATGTGCACAACTCATTTGTTGAGTTTTTAAATTATTATAAATTACTATGTAAATCTCAAAGTGGGTTTAGAAAAAGCCACAGCTGCGAAACGGCTTTAGTTCATATGATTGACAAGTGGTTAAAAGGATTAAATGAAGGTAAATTTGTTGGTGTAATAATGGTTGATTTTAGGAAAGCATTTGACTTAGTGGATCATAACATTCTTTTAAAAAAGATGCAGATCTATAAATGTAGTGACACTACAGTTAAGTGGTTTAAATCTTATCTAACAGATAGGAAACAAAATGTTTCCCTAAATGGGGTTCTCTCTGATAAACAGTTAATTACATGTGGTGTACCACAAGGCTCTATTTTAGGACCTCTCCTATTCTTATTATTCATAAATGACCTTCCTATATTTCTTGATGGTACTGTATCTAATACAGACATGTATGCGGATGATACCACTATCTACGATGTTAACACATCAAAAGCAGTAATTGAGCAAAATCTTCAAACTGCTTTAAATACCCTCAATGCTTGGTGCCTAAATAATGGTATGGTTTTAAACACAGAAAAAACTAAAGTGCTCTTAGTTACTACACCTCAAAAGCGTGCAAGACTTGTTAATAACAAATTATCATTAACATACAATAACATTGAACTGCAACTTACAACAGGTGATACAATTCTGGGAATGCATATAGATGAACACTTGAAGTGGGATAATCACATTATGTATATTCGTAAGAAAATATCAACCAACATCTGGCTACTGTCAAGAATAAAATCATATATTCCTTTAAATTACCGGATAATATTTTATAAGGCATATGTTCAACCTCATCTAGATTACTGTAATATAATATGGGGAAATACAAAGAAAGCTAACATACAACTGTTATTACGTTTGCAGAGAAGAGCATGTCGTACTATTTTAGGCGACCAATATACCACACTTAATGAAGCACTAGTTATCATTAATTCCCTTAATATCGAGCAAAGGATATTTCTCCAAAAGGCAAAATTTATGTATAGAGTATCAAAACATGCAGTCCCGTC
The DNA here is from genome assembly GCA_037043455.1 of Cyrtodaria siliqua. NCBI lineage: Eukaryota > Metazoa > Mollusca > Bivalvia > Adapedonta > Hiatellidae > Cyrtodaria > Cyrtodaria siliqua. Next base: position 26,595 of record JAWPHD010004471.1, on the reverse strand, counting down.
ATATATTTGTGATATGTTTCATCCTACTGTTATCTCGCAGAGAAATCTACGATCTGCTTACGAATTAAATTATATAACGCCAAGACCAAACAAAGAACTATTTAAAGGGAGTATGTCATACGCTGGAACAATTGTGTGGAATAGCATTCCTTCATATATTAGAGAATGTACTTCTTTAAAAAGCTTTACATCTAACTGCGTTAAATGGCTGAAAACACAATCATAATGTAATTATTGTAAAAGTATTGTTATGTTTGGCAGTTTTAGATAATTATTGACATCTTGTGTACTGTGTGGTACTTTATTATGCACACCACCACCTCAAACCATGTATATAATTATGTATATATATATTAAGAATGATGTGTGCATATAGTTGTAAATGTGTGTGCATGTGTGTGTATTTGCATGTATGTATGCGCAATATTGTAAAGGAAATATCACTGTTTTGTTATATATGTTTTACATTGTACATGTATATGTATGACTTTGCAGAGGGCCCCAAGGGAGATTAGTGTTGGCTAATTGGGTCACCCTCTATAAATAAAGACATTCATTCATTCATTCATTCATTCATTCATCCGAATATCGGAACGCGATTAGAAACAACTCACAAGTGCTAGGAGGTATGGGTAGCTGGGGTAGAAAAGCGTGCATGCTCGGTTCCTCACATGTTGATTGCTTGGACATGATAGCGTGTTTGGTGCTAGGAGCTGTGAATAGCTGGGGAATGCCAGCGTGTAGGTAGGATAGCGTTCTCGAACTCGCTTTTTTAACCAAAAAAGAACGAGTTTTTTTAACCAAATTACCAGTATCAAAAAAAGTTATGCTGTTAATTATTCTCTATTTATCAATTATCTGGCAATAGTTGTGCAGCTATACAATTCAGATTTACCTCATTTCCCCGTGCAGTCACGCAGTGGTAAAAGTAGTATCTACGTCATGCAAATAATACTTATTTTTACATACAACATAGTAGCGGTTTTCAATATATTTTTCTCTCCGGGACTATCAATAAAATGTTCATATGATGTGTAAGCGTTAAATTTGTTAGTTGACAATACTACAAAAATGGTGGGCCATTCACCTGTAGTCTTCCATATCAAAGCAATGGTTGCATGAACTCAGCGTTGAAAAAAAACATGCGAATGCATTATGGAAAAGGCTTCAAAATCAGTCAATATATATCTCACAATATTCAGATAGGTAACTTAAAAGATGCCACAAAATAAAATCACAAATGAACTGGGAAAATATATGTTCACATACTACAATGAATTGGAGGTACATTTATAGGAACATATTCAGATGTAGTAAAGATAATAATGTACAGATGTTTCAATACCATTTTATATATAGATATAGGAATATTGCGACAAATATGTTTTTATATAAATGCCAACTTGCTTTTCAAGTATTTGCACATTCTGTAATATGGAAATCGAGACTATAAGCCATCTATCCTGGGAATGTATGTGGACGAAACATTTCTAGAATGAATGCCGTTTATGGATGGAGAGAACAGACATGATTACCGAATTAAATAAATATAATACTTACTTTGGTGAACGAGATAAAATATTCACTTACATATCCATGCTGGGTAAACAATTCATATGTGCATGTACATATAAAGATGCGATACAGCAATTTGAAGCGTTCTTAATACAGTTAAACAATAGGATTAACATAGAAATGTACTCTGCCCTTAATAATGATACTCTTCATACATTTGAAGTCACCTGGAGAAAACTGTTAATAGACATTTTCAGTCTATGCCGATGCCGATCCCGAGGTCGGATGCGTGATAAATATTGGGGGTTGTCTCAGTGTATTTATATTTAGGACTGACACAACTGGTTTATTTGATTGATGGACTATTTTATGACACTCACTTTTAGGAAATAACGCCAACCAAATTTATAATTAATCAATTAATTTATTTCATTGATATATCCAAACGTCCATTGTGTTAATCTTCTTCGATTGAGCTGATCTCAAACTCGCGCATGATGCGCGGCAGTTTTGTCTTCATAAAATGGTTATACAGTTTATGGTTTTTTCTCGCACTAACTCTGCCAGACGACGTCTTCGTCTGGATGGCTCTGATGCTTGCTCGTCACCAGAGTCTGAGCCGGACATTGCCGAGGCAACGGCGTCTCTTTGATAGGCAAGTCTTACTTGAGGAACAGGGCGTTGTCTCGGGTCAATGTCTGGTCTTCGCATCGGACCTGGTCTTGGGTCAAGGTCATGTCTTGTGGCCGGACCTGGTTTTGGGACAATGTCAGGTCTTTGCACCGGACCTGGTCTTGGGTCAATGTCCGGTCTAGGAGCTGGACCTGGTCTTGAGTCAATGTCAGGTCTTGAAGCCGGACCTGGTCTTGGGACAATGTCAGGTCTTCGCACCGGACCTGGTCTTGGGTCAATGTCCGGTCTTGGAGCCGGACCTGGTCTTGAGTCAATGTCAGGTCTTGGTGCCGGGCCTGATCCTCGGAAAGCACCGGGTATAGGCGCACTCTCAGGACCTTGTACTGATGCCGGTGCTTGTCTTGCAGCATCTATATCAACCCCAGGTGTGTTACTTACTAGTCTGCGCTCATGTTCTCTCTCTGATGTTCTCAATCTCCAGCCTAAAAATACAAATTTGCGATACATATAAACTCTTAAACAGCTACATAAAGATGTGTTACATCTGTAAACGCTCCGTCTATGCCACCCGCCCCACACCCCACCCCCACCCCTCCCCCCATCCCCGCCCCCAATTAAGAATGTAAATCACAACTAAATTGATTTTCACTATTTGACATTGGAATCTGACAATGAAGCTCATTGCTGACAAGTAACCTAACATCGAATGACACTAAGGGTTTTGTTCATGTTTCAAGTAGACACCCATATTAAATGTAAAAAATAAATAGAAATAAATACCTTATATCCGGATCCTGGATGTCATTTCTTGTGGCCATTAATTTGCCTAGTTTTACAGATATTCGGTCCCCCAGATGTTTTGAAGAGCCCGATCTATAAAGTTGCTGGGCTGCAATTGGTAGATGTTGAAGGTTTTCCTTTATTTCATCGAAAACATAAGCCCACCTCGTCGGATGGTTTCTGAACGCTCAAAGGATGAGCACAACTTTTTCTTTCGAAAACCGTACGTTTTTCTTTTTCCGTTGTAGAAGTGTTTCTATAAAAGTGATACACATAAATATTTAGTAATTTGATTAATAAAAATCACATCAGTATATGTATTCTTATTCATCTACTGCATAAACAATTTAATAAACTGTGTCTGGCCTTAAATATTTTAGCCGTCGCTATACAACAGAATCCTCGTGCAAGGTGTGCGCTGATAACCATTTATTTCAATCCCAGTATACAAGGTATAGTAATTTTGTGCTTGTATAGTTTTATATAGTATCAACTTACAAGACAATGACGTTAATTTAATCATCAATTTGACAACCTGCGTGAGTAGTTATATTTTAAATTGTTATATTTTTAAATTAAATTTTAAATCATACATGATTTACTTCTTCCATTCTGATGATATTTACTATTAAAATAATATAAATATCATTATATTTGAAGAACAGATATATGGATGAACAGAGAAGACATACATTTGTAACGCTACTTCCGTCACTGGTGCAACCTCCTCCAGAGCACACAGAATATATCAAAGAAGTTATTGCCTTACTGACCACAATGACAAGTATACCTGGATCGCCTGATGCAGATATCCATTTCAGAAATTTTGCAGAAGATGAAAATATGTACGTTGGCAGGGACGTTTTTAGGCAATTTGCTTCGAACCGGTGTCATTTTTTTTTACTGTGGAGACCCCAGATACATTTATTGAACTAGTAAATTTAATATATTTACAAGTTGAAAGGGAACATTTATTGTCAGTCAGAAACAGAATATTATTATTTTATTTATTTTTTATATGGATAAGGTCTTACCCTGAATATTTCATGTTGTCTAACATTTGTAATGTTAGTGTCACAACAGTAAATGAGGAAATTCGGCATCTGATACCAATTGTTCACGACAAGCTCAGTCGGTTTATTGAATGGCAAATGAAGATGACTGGAGGACAATGGGAGGAGCATGGCCAAAGATACCTGATGCCGTCGGTTCCGCACCTCCCATGAAATCTACAGGCTAGAAAGTGAACCACAGGAACAATATTAATATTCAGGACATCGTTGATGTCATGCAATTCATACTCAAATAGTAATTGATTCGAACGGCACTTTACGTTATATTGAAAGTATTTTCCTGTGCCATCAAAACGATGCCTAACAGTTTTGGTTGATGCGACAAATTGGTGTTGATTACCTTTGCTGAATGATTGCATATCATTAGGGGACAATATCTACCCTAATAGAGATCCAATCATGACCCCTTACACGGCGACGCAATTGTCTAGGAAAGAGGGTGATCAAACGTAAATGCGTGAAACTGAACAAATATATTAGAAACTACAGAGTATGTGTGGAACATACCATAAGGGAATTAAAAACATACCAGGTAGTTGGGTCATTGTGGCGTCATCCATGACATTTAATGTCATTGCTTGTTAACATATGTGCGACTCTAGTACGTAGACGTAAATGTATGGAATTGATTTTGTAAGTAATTAATTGAATAAACATAGATAAACTGTTCCCTTAATTATTTTTGTCAAAACTGCTGTTAAAATCCAATTAACTCAATCATTTTTAAAAAAGTAATATAAATGTTAAATTGATTAAGGTTGTACATACTGGTTATGCATGACGAGTGAAAATTGTTTCAGACAACCCCCGCTATACATTTCGCATCCGATCTCGGGATCGGCATCGTCATAGACCGAAAATGTCTAATAGCACGTGAGCTGGCCAACGATACCCTCTAACAAATTTATTATCTTACATTGTTCTGTTCTAATACTCTTTTTACCCCCTTCCTATTACACCTCTTAAATGTGCTTAAATGTGTGTAGTAATTGTATTTTTAAGTGTAATGCTGCATGCAAAAAACAATGAAAAAAAAAGATTCTAGTTTTACCCAGGAAAGGTGGGTGGTCTGCCTCCACCACAAAAACAAATCGATCGTCATATATAATCTTACATGTCTTGACAATGACGTAAAGCACCATACACGTTTACCGACAAGTCTTTACGTTTAACGGCGTTTTGGCATTGCGAAGCATGGCGGACAATTAGGTTTTACTAGGGTCAAGGTCAAAGTCGCAGTTACTAAAAATTAGAAAATGGTTTCCGGGCAATACCTTCAGTTAGACATGAGATATTGGAACACAACTTGCTGTCTAAGTAGCTTATATGGATAAGAAGCTAGGTCGGGCATCTGAGGTTACTAGGGTCAAGGTAATGTCACTGTTAATAAAGATAGAAAAATAACTTCAGTTGCGAATAAGATATTGGAACAAACAATGTTTTGTTTTGTTCGCTGCTTGTATGGAAAGAAAGCTATGTATTGCGTTTGAGGTCACTGTGGTCAGTGTCGCTGTTATTAAAACAGAAAAGAATGTTTTCCGGCCACTAACTGCAGTTAGAAATGAGATATTGAAACAAAACTTGCTACGTAAGTCGATTATATCGACAGGAAACTTGAGATTGCATTTGAGGTCACTCGGGTCAAGGTCAAGGTCGCTGTTACTAAAAATAAAAACATGTTTCGGGACAATAACTACAGTTACGAATAAGATACTTGAACAAAACACGATGTGTAGGTAGCTTATATGGAAAGAAAGTTATTTATTGCATGCAAGTTCACTGGAGTCTAGGTTAAAGTCGCTGTTTCTAAAAATAAAAAAATGGTTAACGGACAATAAATTCAATTATTAATGAGATATTGGAACACAACTTGCTGTGTAGGTAGCTTATATGATAAAGCTTGGTATTGCATTTGAGGTCACTGGGTTCAATGTTAAGATCGCTGTTTCTACAAACCGAAAAGTGGTTTCCGGCCAATAACTTAAGTTAGAAAATAGATATTGAAATACAAATTCAGACGACACATTTAATTCCACGAAATTGTAGTTACTTTTAGCGTCGTTACAACTTTAGCGAAGCTACAACATACATTATTACATTTATATCAAAGTTTATTTTCTCCAAACCTAATCCATCGTTGACTGTCGCTTATTCAGAGCTATAAAACGGGGCGTGCCTATTGCAACATTCTAACTTGATCTGCTATGGTTTTATCGGTTATCAGCATATATAAATATAGACGTTCCTTATCAATATGTGTAAGTCGTGAACTACAGCTTTAGCATGAAGTCTCTTGTATTGGTAATGATATGTTTTTGTTATACCGTTTCATTAGGTAAGTATAATTTAAAGTTTTCTTTAACGACCGTTAAAACAGTTTAAGGAAATTTCCTATATTTGTTTATACGCATATTGTTTTGCGCAAACAGAGCGACAATGTACAGAAAACAGATTAATTTTAAATACAAATGTAGTATGTAGATGACAATAGTTAAAGACACAGTCTATGCTTTTGTTTGCTTCAAAATTCATCAATTTTCAGAAACGTTATGGTTACAATTGCTTTTGCAAGTACGAAAATGTGTTATGTGACGTAACGCGACAAACGAGACAAACGAGACGAGACGCAACGCGACGTTACGGATAGCGTGAAGCATATATCATCCATTTCACTTTTAGAAGAGGCGGTCTGAAAATCAAGTGCCGCGATATATATTGTTATTTCATTATGTTAAGGTACACGATATTTGCATTTGTCTTCATATACATAAAATAGGATCATATACACTGAGTTTGAAACCAGGTCTCTTGTTTGTGTTTGTTGCTTCCAAGGTATTTCAGTATTCATTTTAATTTTATTTGAGTTTTGTAATTAAATTGCTGGGTTTATGTATGAACTAAGTACTGATTGCTTTGCTGTTTTGTTGCCAAACAAATGGAAAATGAGCCATACTTAGACGTACCTCCTCGTTTTGGCGTTTTGTTCTTTTTTTAAATGTCCATAAAAAATAATGTTAATCTAGAATAAGCAGACGATACACGCTCAACTATTAATTTCGCATCTTTCAAAATTAAAGCGAAAATGAAGTATTGTTTTCCTGTGCCGATAACCACGGGGTCATCGTTAACAAACGAAGGCGGGTAAAAGACGCATCTAAAATCCACCATGTTGTTTGGCGACGTACGCGTGCATGATGCGTTCCCTATGTGACACCTGAATTTCATGGAACTTACTATTCTTCCAGGTTGAATACAGTCGAATTAGTATTTTTGGTATATAAAAAATATTTAATTTGTGTCGGGACACATGTTTTGTATGGTATATTACGTCATTTTCAACACATTTAAGTTTCAAACAACTTTCGCTGAGAAAAAACTACCTATTTGGCCTGTATCAATATTAAAACGTTTTTTACTAACGACAGTTTAGACAATTACACTACGTGGACCTGCCAAGAAGTTTCTGAAGCACTCATTTTCCTATTAGATAATATTTTCGTCAGGTATGGAACTACCGCTTATAGACAAAAGTGTTGTTATCTCTATGGGTACGAATTGTGCACTTCTTGTCGCAGATTTGTTCTTATATTGCTATTTGGATATGCCATATTGAAAATTGACAATCCTTTCTCTTCTACTCTGGTTAATATTATCTATCCTAAGGAACTTCAACAAATCTAACATTTCTTATATTGTCGCTTCTTTATCTAGAGCTTGTAGTCTTATTGAGGACTTGACTATTCGTAATATTTGTATATCTAAAACGCTACTCCAGCCGGGCTACCGTTACCATAAACGTCGGAAAACTTTGCAAAATTTTACTATCGTAAGCCAGATATACATTTAAAATATAAAAGTAATTTAAGAACTCTTCTGTGGCAAGAACTGACACAACCTGACTTATATGGTGATGTGATTTACAAACTTCATAACTTGGATCCTTGGTCATAATCACTTGCATACAACCTTTATTAAACTTGTTAAACAGTTTATCAAACGATGTTATGACCCTATTATTTTGCAACGCACTGTATGTTTAGTGGTGGACCCATTTACAGTTTGCCACTATGCTTTCCTCTTTGACTGTGCGATGACCGGACAGATTGTGGACCCTTTTATGACGTCTACCTAAATCCTTATAGGACGGTAGTGTTTGATGTTTGTCTTTAATCTTGTCTCGTCGTACCCTTAACGGTTTGTTCTCTTGTTGCTCTGACTTCTGCCAAGTCCTTGAGTACTTACCTTGTGACTTTCTAGGCTTTTGGTGTTTTATATTTTTTGCCACTTACCGTTCCAAGGCGGTAGCCCTATTGTCAACCCTTTTGTGTTTGTATGTCTTATTTTTCATTTTATTCATCTTCAAAGTTGTTCATTGTTTTTGTGTGTGTTTGTGGTTGACTGTTGTACATGAATTCTACTTTCCCTGATCGAATGTTATATTTACTTTTTGTCACGGTTATGGATATCTAACAGGTAGATTGATGTTGCATTGTCCGGCCGAATCTTTGTCAAATTACAGAATTGATTCAAATCCTCTACACAGTTCGTTACGTCTGACTCCCATTTATCACATTAAATTCACAGTTCGTACGAAAACGCACGCTGTGCGGAGAAATTTAAGTAAAATCGCCGATTTCTGCCGTAACAACAGTTCCTACCTGACCCGCACTTCCGGCTGTACTAACTTCTCGAATATTTAATTGTTTTTACAACCGATACTTAATTAGTCTAGATCATCTGCGACGATTGCTTGTTTTCAAGACAAACGTTTGTATTTACAATCAAGCGTCGAAGATGATCAAGACTAATCAAGTATTATTTGTACAAACAGTTAAATATTCGAGAAGTTGCGAATGGGTCTTTGTAACTGGTGATCATATTGGGCATTCGGAACTTTTCGATAAAACCGGAAGTGCGGGTCAGGTAGGAACTGTTGTTATGGCAGAAATCGGCGATTTTACTTAAATTTCTCTGCACAGCGTGCGTTTTCGTACAAACTGTGAATTTAATGTGATAAATGGGAATCAGACCTAACGAACTGTGTAGAGGATTTGAATCAATTCTGTAATTTGACAAAGATTCAGCCTTCGAAACGAGGTTGGTCATACCAAAGATATCTACCATGTGTTATATAGGTAATAGGGGGATATCGTTTTTTGTTTGTTTTTTTATATAATATCTGCGGCTCCAGTGCCAGTGAAAGGGCAATACTTCTGTATAACTTACGCAATCAATAAAGGGTTATGTATAGAGACAAGGTCATCACCCATATGTGAAATTTGTGAACAACCCATTAAAAACTGTTTCAGGAATGCAAGTAGTAAAAATGTGTTGATTCCTATTTAGCACCCATATCACTTTGTGAAGACAGGGATATCCAGCAAATGATGCACATCCACTGGAACATATCTTTGTTAGCAGCATAATGATACATCTGACGGGACGTCTGACGAATAAAAATACCAACACATGTTCAGGGCCATGGCACTTAGATTAGTTTGTTCATGACTTGACGGTATCAAACACCGAAAGCACAAGCAAACACACCTCATTATTATGGACTTTGCAAAAGTGTTTTACCAAGTTACCTTTAACCGACTAACATACATAAAAACTCATTACAGTTACTTTTAATATTCCTATCTTACTGACAAATCGCTGCATGGTAGTTTGGGTCAGTATGGGTGCTGTTAAATATTACCAACAGTGTCAAAATATACGAGACATCACCTGTACGGTATGACAACAATATTTACTTTTTCAAAATGCAACTTCAATTTTCAGCATTGTGTTGCTGTCCGAATGGATGGATACACTATGACGGTTCGTGTTATCTGATCGAGACACAGCATCTGAACTGGCATGACGCTCAGGTTGGTGACTTCATTCTACCTCATAAATAGAAGTATTCGTCGGAAAAGTGTGTTTGTTTGAATGCTGTTTTACGTCATTTTTAGCATAGTATAGGCATATATGACGGTCGATTTTTTGTGACAGAGGCAGACCATCCCAGTTGTCCTGGGTAGAATCAGTACTGTATGCCTCCCGTCATCCGCAAGAATCGTCGCTTTCTCACTTACCAGTTGAGCTCTAAGTAGGATTCGAACCCGCAGCGGTGAGAGGCTAGAAGGTTTACAACGCAACGTCGTTAACCCCTCGACCACGGAGTCAATATAAAAGTATTTTACGCACTTTTATACACTATTTCAAACTTGTGGCATGGTCACTTAAAATTCCCTTTGTAATAGCACAGGTGTAAATCGTTCAATTGAAAATAACACCTGTCAGAATACATGGTGTACTACAACTACCAGTTATTGGAAGTTAGAGTATGGCAGGGAGCTGAAATGGACATGCTACAAAAAAACAGAGTATTGTTTCATCTCGATGTTTAAATGAACCAACTCAGTGATTCCATACTCTATAAATTACCTGAAGGATATATAATTTAAGTTTTCTGTTTTATATATCAATGGTGCTTGAGCGGGATAAACACCTCCCCGCACCCCCTATAACAATTCAACAATAACAAGCTTCAAAATGAGTCTTGTCTGCCATCTGAGCGCATGGGCGTTTTGTGTAACACACGTTACAATAACAGCTCCAACGAACGTTCAATAAAGTTGAATATGAGTAAAATAAAGAACATATGGACAACACATACTACCTATGTTTTTTTTTTTTAGAAAACCTTTTTCAACATAATGAATATATGAACAAGATTTATACGATAACGATAATACAAGCTGACGATTAATCGCGATACGATTATATCACGATACTTTCTCTCAAGATACATGTATCGTAGTGTTGGGTATGTATCGCGATATGGTAACGATACGCAAATAAGCAAACGTGTTCTTTATTTGCAAAAATAACTTCACAATTAATTGTAAAAATGATCTTGCTCATGTGTTTTTTTTATATATTATCTGAGGTTGTTTACTACTACTGTGGAGGACTTGCCCTATTATACAGAAGCAATCTCAAAATGTCAAAATGCCCAGCAAAAACCTTTCAGTCCTTTGAATGTGCAGAATGGAAAGTATGTAGTCAATCGTTCATCCTCTACATCTTTGGAATATATAGACCGCCGTATTCGGAGAGACATCCAGTGACTCAGGCTATATTCATGACAGAATTCACTGAGTTTCTTGAACAAATAACGACCAGATCTGAGTCTCAGGTGATGTTAGGTGACTTTAACATCCACATGGACAATAAGTCAGATTGCTACACCAAACAATTCCAACAGTGTTTGAAATCTTATGGACTCGTTCAACATGTCAGTACTCCAACTCATTCTGGTGGTCACATTCTTGACCTGATAATCACAAAGCTAGAAGACAAACGTGTGAATGTCTCAGAACCTTTGTCAGACTATTACATCTCTGACCACTGCTTTGTCAGTTGCAACATTGAACAGTGTCGTCCTCCTTTGATCAGGAAAGAAATCAAATCTCGCAATTGGAAAACTGTATCCAGTGACATCTTACAAGCAGATTTCCGAGAATTAAACAACATTGTAGAGAACTCGTCCAATGTCAATGATCTCGTGTCTGAATTCACAAGAACCACATCAGACATTGTCCAGAAACACGCCCCTCTGAAAGAAAGAACTATTGTCTGTAGACCGACAGTTCCATGGTACTCTGGGTACCTAAAACAGCTGAAACAGTACACACGATCGATAGAGAAAATCTTTTTGAATGACAAATCCGACCTGTCAAAGAAAGTCTATAGGGGTGTAAGGAACATATATAGGGCAGAACTTTCTAGGGCCAAGGATGAGTACTACCAGACCAAGATTGGAGAGGCAGAAGGGAATATTAAGAAGTTATATGCTGTAACATCAGATTTACTGGGAAGGTCGAAGGACAATCCGCTCCCATTACACACAAGTGCAGTATCTTTGGCAAATGACTTCCTGCGATATTTTGCCGATAAAATAATCAAGTTGAAAAATGATCTTGACAATATACCAATTGAAACACCCAGCAATGGTAATTCGTCCTGCTCGAATCCACCTGTGATTATGAATACATTTACTGCGTTCAAACCACTCTCCGAACATGATATTTTGAAACTTGTATATGCATCAAAATCTACAACATGTGAACTTGATGTGATTCCAACTGTACAATTAAAGGAGCATTTTTCACAACTTGCTCCCGTTGTGACGGAAATTGTAAATCGATCACTGCTATCTGGTGTGTTCCCTGAGGAGTGGAAAAGTGGAAAAAATGATTAAACCGTTGTTGAAGAAGAAAGGTCTCCCGCTGGAACTGCAGAACTACCGTCCGGTGTCAAATTTAACATTCCTCTCCAAAATTCTTGAAAAAGCTGCATTAAACCAAATCAATAAGCATATTGAAGCTAACAATCTCCTCCCAGCTTACCAAAGTGCCTATAGAAAATACCACGGGGTTGAAACGGCAATGGTCAAAATATATAATGATCTTTTGGAAACCATAGATAAAAGTCAAGTTACAATCGTGGTCATGGTCGACTTGAGAGCAGCGTTCGATACCATTGATATTCCGATACTGATTCAAATCCTTCAAGATGAATTTGGTATTCAAAGCACTCCCTTGAAATATATCGAATCTTATCTCACGAACAGAACAATGAAAGTCTTAGTCGAACAGTCAGCATCTGACACTGAGCCATTGAGGTTCGGTGTTCCGCAGGGTTCTTGTGCCGGACCGGTGATCTTTACCCTATATATATCGGCTCTCAACCGAGTGGTGCAGAAATATCCAGCCGATCTCTATGGATACGCGGATGACCACAAGATTGCGTTCAGAATTCAAGCGGGTAATTCTCAAAATGAGACTACTGTTTTCCAACAACTTGACAGTTGCCTCAATGACATCATAAAATGAATGACAACCTTCAAACTGAAAATGAATCAGTCTAAAACTGAAATAATTATATATGGAACCAGACAACAGTTAGCGAAATTGAACATCACAAGTGTAAACGTCGGTGGGTGCGATGTAAAATGCGTCGATCATGTCAGAGACCTGGGTGTAATCATGACCAATACACTCAACTTTGACCATCACATCCAGAAAAAGTGTCAGATCGCTCATGTGCAGTTACGAAATCTTAGAGCTATACGTAAACATCTCACACAAAAGTCAACTGAATCATTAGTGCATGGATTGGTTCATTCCCATATTGACTTCTGCAACGGTCTATTTACTGAAATTCCAGCCTACCAAATCAACAAACTACAGCGAGTCCAAAATCATGCCGCTAGAGTAGTTATGAATGCTTCCTATGAACAACCAAGTGCTGAACTTCTGAAACAATTACACTGGCTTCCAGTTAAAGCTAGAGTCATGTTCAAAGTCCTAGTAATAGTCTTCCGTGTCATCAATGGTACAGCTCCAGTATATCTGAGGGAAATGTTTGTACCTACTCGAGGACGGTACAGACTGCGATCACAAAGTGACACTAACTTCAACATCCCTAGACGGCAAACAAAACTAGCAGACAGATCTCTGGCCGTCGTTGGTCCCAAATGGTGGAACGATCTACCTAGTTATCTGAAAGCCATTCAGTCTGAAGCCAGCTTTAGATCAAAACTGAAAACACATTTGTATAGTCAGTTTCATGAACAATGACTGTGCTCTTGTTAAATACAAAATACCTGCAATGATATAAAACAGCATTGATATATATATATATATAGGTCTAAATCTTAAGTTCTAGAATCCTGTTTATATTTTGAATGTATATGTTTTATGTGTGTATATAATTATGTAGTATCATATACATGTACATGTGTAAAATGTTTATTCTTTTTAACTAAATGTGTGTTATGTAATTGTGAAGATCAATAGAATATTTTATAATTTTTGCGCTGTATAAATGCCATGCATTTGTATTTTGTATTTGTATTTACTCCTAATCCGAATATACACGCATATATACATACAATTATAGCTCATGTGCGTGGGATCAAATTGAAGCATTCAACCACACAAAGCTATATTAAGACAGTGACAACGAAAGGTGCCGGATCTTGGGGATACTGTGAAATGAATATGGTAAAGGGAGATAATTTGAACTCACTACGGCAACTTCCGAAATTTGGAAAAACGAACTTAAGACGGAAAAACAAAGAGCCGACTTACTTGCGTCTAATGGAGAGAAACGAGGAGGTTCACGTGTTTCTTTGACACGTTCAGTGCACGTAACGGAAACACATATACAGTAAAGAACATCATCAACTGTAAATCAACACATGTGGTTTATGCCATTTATTGTCAATGTGCGGAGTTTGTTTATGTAGGAGAAACCGTTTATATATTATAAATACAGTAGTGTACCTTACACCGCGTTTGTTACCAAAAATATCATCAAAACAGGTAACACATATAGAAAATATAGAGGTTTCTGTCGTTGGGAATGGCCTAAGTTTCGCCCAAATTAAATAAGTTAAAAATGCCATGGAAAATGACCTTGACATGCATATATCGTCAATTTACTACCTATGTCCAATTAGTCTCATTTATTTGACGTCTAGGATGCTTTTTACATATGGACCTGTATACATGCACTCCGCGACGTCTCATTGCGTTTGACCAAAAACCGAGGGGACAATTTCAGACTGCACACACTACTCGCTTAAAAAAATAATATCTCAAATAAACCTCAGCACTACTCTAAATAAACCATCTTACCTAATCAATAAATAATTAATATTCTATTTCATATAACATTTAGGGAAAATGTAGGTATATTTATTAAACGTTATTAACCACTAGATTTAACACTGTATCTGCATTGTCAACTCACTTTATTGTGTGACGTCACTACAGGTAAACACACATTCAAATGGAGTCACGTCATTCTTTGCTCACAGGCAAGTACCTTTAAACTAATGCTGTTATTGATTAAGGTTGACATTAATAAAAGTAAGTCGTTTTATTTACATTCCAGCTTTAATAAATTGACTGGCCATAATATCTTGAAAGTTCCATAAATTAAACCGTTTACTTTTTATATATTTGTTATAGATTCACTGTGGAAATTTGGATGGACATGTAGTTAAACCAGAGACTGCAAAAGAAAACAACTTTCTACGACAGACGCTCAAAAGATACTTCCAAAATATCACCGGAGGTTAGATGTTATTACAATATATCCTATAGCAAAAAAGTAACACTGCATTTGCCAGGAAATAATCATCAATATTTTGCGCAAAGACGCAATGGCGAAATAAGTTAGTGAAACAAGAATACTGTACTAGATGCGTGCTCAGGTAACAGTTGAGTATAGAAATAGAGTTTAATTACATGTATCTTTGTTTATGAAATACGGGTTACATTTCACGAGGAAAATAAATTACTCCGATATAAGAACGAGTTTCCTAGGGAAATATTTCCCGTATTTCAAAAACATTGGTTATAAACTACTTTGTGATGATATGCAAGGGAAAAATGGCTTGATGTTCATTTCCTTTCTTTCATTATTTCACTACATTGATATATAATTGTGTGACGTCAAACAGCTCAGACACAAAGTCTAGTAAATATATGATATCTGTAAACAAACAGCAGACGGCCATATATATGATATCTGTAAACAAACAGCAGACGGTTATATATATGATATCTGTAAACGCAGACGGTCATATATATGATATCTGTAAACAAACAGCAGACGGTCAAGTTTAATTGGATAATGTACTCTTTTTTTTTATTTATTAATACGGGTTATTGTCTTCTAGTTCAGTAAACCGTTGAGTATATAGTCCTTGAGCAGGCCATACACCCCCCTCCCCCACCCTTGGGGGGAATTTTGTTGGGTATGAATTTCTGAAAGTTCAAACAAAAAGCTTCAAAATTACACGTGTCAGCCATTTGAGCGTTATATCTTTTGTGAGTTGCGCGTGTGAGATGTATATTACCATAACAATTCAAATCTCGTTCAATAAAGTTAAATATGAGTATGAGCTACAAATACTACCTATGTTTATGTTATTTATGAATTATTTAATTTAGACACTGTAGTTCACGTTACACCCAGTTCGTTTCCAAAACTAATAAATAAAGATAAAGATAACGTGACCTCACGTTACCAGTAGACACTTCCGCCCCTTTGAGGGCATATCGAAATGTACACTTTCCTGAAATGAAGTATGTCTGCCAAATGAGAGTGAGTGGGAGGCATAAGGGTGAGACCTCCATCTGAAATACGTTGACATTATTGTGTTTTGAAAACATAAATAAAAATACATACTCAAAATTGGTTTACATGCAACAAAATGCCATGTATCGTATATATTATTTATCAAATATGCTAATTATCAAAATCAAATGCACAAAACATTTTTTTCAAAGCCAGAATATTTACTTGAAATTATTTGTAATGAAGCTATTTATAATGTTAAATGTTTCCAGAAATAAAAGCGCTAGTTCCTTACTATAACAAAGACTGTTTTAATAATAAAATGTTATGCGTGAAATGAATATATAAATGAATGAAACATAATAATAGAATATAAACAAATATAATAAAATAATGATATATGTTACAAATATAATAAAATAATGATATATGTTACAAATATAATAAAATAATGATATATGTTACGCTACGTAAAATAAACGTGAAATTTACATGTGATATTGAATGTTTCCAAAAATAAAGGTGCTAGTAATTTACTTTTAACTATGACTTTTTTAAAAAAATATAATGAAATTCGTTTGTATGAATAAATACATAAATAAATAAATAAATAAATAAAAAAATAAATGAATGAATGAATCAACGAACGAACGAAAGAACGAACGAGCGAAGACGAACGAACGAAAGAACGAAAGAACGAATCAATGAATGAAAGAACGAACGAATAAATATGAAATATCTGAAAATAAATATATGTATAATAAATAAATAAGTATGTTGATAAAGGTATTAAAGCAAAGACAGACGTTGTTGATGATCTATATCCTCATGCTGAGAAAGGCCATGAAATAGTTTATCAGTGACTTGTTAATTGACAGGACAACCTGAGCATATTCCACGATCCAATCCAGAGAGTCAAATTGTAAACCTTTTATCAACTAAAGTCCCCAAACAGCTGAAGCAAAAAACCAACTGATTTAGATAAAAGCAGAACACAATATATTTGCTTAATTAGTTCCCTTATTAAGATAGATCGTAAAGAAATATAAAAAGATCGGACAAGTTGAGCTATCATATTCTCCCTCTCTACCATGTTCCCTTGCAACAGCTGATGATGGCAATTCAGTTAGAACTGACAAAGCCAAATTGCTTCACTGCTTAGAGGCATCAGTTACGCCAACTAAAGATCGACCTACTGAAAATACTGTGTAAATGCAACACCTCTGAGTTAACCTTCACTTCCTGGTGCGTTTGCCGATTTGGCAGAGATTGTGTTCGACCTACTTCCCAAAGCAACTTGAATGGATTTTGTGACAAACGTTCATATATATATCTAGACGTTTGAGTGCAAGTGGCGGGGGTAACCTCCAGCCTTCCTGTTGTCAGGGTCTAATATGAAGACCCCTCGTGATTTGAACAGTTTCACGACTTATCATGTCAATAAGACCCAATTCAGCAATCTCGTTTGCGGCCAGTGGGAAACGGACAAATATACACCAAAGCTCCCATGCCGTGAAATCTGATATGTCTGGAAAAGATGTCCCCGGTTTATCATTACAGATGACATAACTGTGACCGATGTTGGTAAGGAAGATCTGTTTTCATCATAGGAGGAAGCAGACAACGGAATAATCCTACACTGTCAATCCTCACCAACATCAGAAAAAATCGTGGTGATCGTGTCCATAGATGTATATAAAGGGACATAAGTATACACATCCATGGTTGTATATAAAGGGACATGAGTATACACGTCCATGGTTGTATATATATATATAGGGACATGAGAATACACATCCATGGTGGTATATATAGGGATATGAGTATACACATCCATGGTTGTATATATCGGGATATGAGTATACACATCCAGTATATAAAGGGGCATGAGTATACACGTCCATGGTTGTATATATATATATATATAGGGACATGAGTATACACATCCATGGTGGTATATATAGGGACACGAGTATACACATCCATGGTTGTATATATAGGGATATGAGAATACACATCCATGGTGGTATATATAGGGATATGAGAATACACGTCCATGGTTGTATATATAGGGATATGAGTATACACATCCAGTATATAAAGGGACATGAGTATACACATCCAGTATATAAAGGGACATGAGTATACACGTCCATGGTTGTGTATAAAGGGACATGAGTATAAACGTCCATGGTTGTATATATAGGGATATGAGTATACACATCCAGTATATAAAGGGACACGAGTATACACATCCAGTATATAAAGGGACATGAGTATACACATCCATGGTTGTATATATAGGGATATGAGTATACACATCCATGGTCGTATATATAGGGACACGAGTATACACATCCATGGTTGTATATATAGGGACATGAGTATACACATCCATGGTTGTATATATAGGGACATGAGTATACACATCTATGGTTGTATATATAGGGACATGATTATACACATCCATGGTTGTATATATAGGGACATGATTATACACATCCAGTATATGTAGGGACACGAGTATACACATCCATGGCTGTATATATAGGGACATGAGTATACACATCCAGTATATGTAGGGACACGAGTATACACATCCATGGTTTTATATATAGGGACATGAGTATACACATCCATGGTTGTATATATAGGGACACGAGTATACACATGCATGGTTGTATATATAGGGACATGATTATACACATCCAGTATATGTAGGGACACGAGTATACACATCCATGGCTGTATATATAGGGACATGAGTATACACATCCAGTATATGTAGGGACACGAGTATACACATCCATGGCTGTATATATAGGGACATGAGTATACACATCCAGTATATGTAGGGACACGAGTATACACATCCATGGTTGTATATATAGGGACATGAGTATACACATCCATGGTTGTATATATAGGGACACGAGTATACACATGCATGGTTGTATATATAGGGACATGATTATACACATCCAGTATATAAAGGGACATGAGTATACACATCCATGGTTGTATATATAGGGATATGAGTATACACATCCATGATTGTATATATAGGGACACGAGAATACACATCCATGGTTGTATATATAGGGACATGAGTATACACATCCATAGATGTATATAAAGGGACATAAGTATACACATCCATGGTTGTGTATAAAGGGACATGAGTATAAACGTCCATGGTTGTATATATAGGGATACGAGTATACACATCCAGTATATAAAGGGACACGAGTATACACATCCAGTATATAAAGGGACATGAGTATACACATCCATGGTTGTATATATAGGGATATGAGTATACACATCCATGGTTGTATATATAGGGACACGAGTATACACATCCATGGTTGTATATATAGGGACATGAGTATACACATCCATGGTTGTATATATAGGGACATGAGTATACACATCTATGGTTGTATATATAGGGACATGATTATACACATCCATGGTTGTATATATAGGGACATGATTATACACATCCAGTATATGTAGGGAGGCGAGTATACACATCCATGGCTGTATATATAGGGACATGAGTATACACATCCAGTATATGTAGGGACACGAGTATACACATCCATGGTTGTATATATAGGGACATGAGTATACACATCCATGGCTGTATATATAGGGACACGAGTATACACATGCATGGTTGTATATATAGGGACATGATTATACACATCCAGTATATGTAGGGACACGAGTATACACATCCATGGCTGTATATATAGGGACATGAGTATACACATCCAGTATATGTAGGGACACGAGTATACACATCCATGGCTGTATATATAGGGACATGAGTATACACATCCAGTATATGTAGGGACACGAGTATACACATCCATGGTTGTATATATAGGGACATGAGTATACACATCCATGGTTGTATATATAGGGACACGAGTATACACATCCATGGTTGTATATATAGGGACATGATTATACACATCCAGTATATGTAGGGACACGAGTATACACATCCATGGCTGTATATATAGGGACATGAGTATACACATCCAGTATATGTAGGGACACGAGTATACACATCCATGGCTGTATATATAGGGACATGAGTATACACATCCAGTATATGTAGGGACACGAGTATACACATCCATGGTTGTATATATAGGGACATGAGTATACACATCCATGGTTGTATATGTAGGGACACGAGTATACACATGCATGGTTGTATATATAGGGACATGATTATACACATCCAGTATATGTAGAGACATGAGTATACACATCCAGTATATATAGGGACATGAGTATACACATCCATGGTTGTATATAAAGGGACATTAGTATACACATCCATGGTTGTACATATAGGACCATGAGTATACACATCCAGTATATTAAGGGACATGAGTATATACATCCATGGTTGTATATATAGGGACATGAGTATACACATACATGGTAGTATCTATAGGGACATGAGTATACACATCCAGTATAAAAAGGGACATGAGTATACACATCCATGGTTGTATATGTAGGGACACGAGTATACACATCCATGGTTGTATATGTAGGGACACGAGTATACACATCTAGTATATAAAAGGACATGAGTATACACATCCATGGTTGTATATATAGGGACATGAGTATATACATCCAGTATATAAAGGTACATGAGAATACACATCCATGGTTGTATGTATAGGGACATGAGTATACACATCCAGTATATAAAGGTACATGAGAATACATATCCATGGTTGTATATATAAGGACATGAGTATACACATCCAGTATATAAAGGGACACGAGTATACACATCCAGTATATATAGGGACATGAATATACACATCCATGGTTGTATATGTAGGGACATGAGTATACACATCCATGGTTGTATATGTAGGGACACGAGTATACACATCCAGTATATAAAAGGACATGAGTATACACATCCATGGTTGTATATATAGGGACATGAGTATACACATCCATGGTTATATATATAGGGACATGAGTATACACATCCATGGTTGTATATATAGGGACATGAGTATACACATCCATGGTTGTATATATAGAGACATGATTATACACATCCAGTATATGTAGGGACACGAGTATACACATCCATGGTTGTATATATAGGGACATGAGTATACACATCCAGTATATATAGGGACATGAGTATACACATCCATGGTTGTATATATAGGGACATGAGTATACACATCCATGGTTGTATATATAGGGACACGAGTATACACATCCATGGTTGTATATATAGAGACATGATTATACACATCCAGTATATGTAGGGACACGAGTATACACATCCATGGTTGTATATATAGGGACACGAGTATACACATCCATGGTTGTATATATAGGGACATGAGTATACACATCCAGTATATATAGGGACATGAGTATACACATCCAGTATATGTAGGGACACGAGTATACACATCCATGGTTGTATATATAGGGACATGAGTGTACACATCCATGGTTGTATATATATGGACATGAGTGTACACATCCATGGTTGTATATATAGGGACATGAGTATACCTATCTTGTATATAAAGCGATATGTGTATACACATCCATGGTTGTATATAAAGGGACATGAGTATACACATACATGGTTGTATATATAGGGACATGAGTATACACATCCATGGTTGTATATATATGGACATGAGTGTACACATCCATGGTTGTATATATAGGGACATGAGTATACCTATCCTGTATATAAAGCGATATGTGTATACACATCCATGGTTGTATATAAAGGGACATGAGTATACACATCCATGGTTGTATAGGTAGGGACATCAGTATACACATCCAGTTTATAAAGGGACATGTGTATACACATCCATGGTTGTATATAAAGAGACATGAGTATACACATCCAGTATATATAGGGACATGGGTATACACATCCAGTATATGTAGGGACACGAGTATACACATCCATGGTTGTATATATAGGGACATGGGTATACACATCCATGGTTGTATATATATGGACATGAGTGTACACATCCGTGGTTGTTTATAAAGGGACATGAGTGTACACATCCATGGTTGTATATATAGGGACATGAGTGTACACATCCATGGTTGTATATATATGGACATGAGTGTACACATCCATGGTTGTATATATAGGGACATGAGTATACCTATCCTGTATATAAAGCGATATGTGTATACACATCCATGGTTGTATATAAAGGGACATGAGTATACACATCCATGGTTGTATAGGTAGGGACATCAGTATACACATCCAGTATATAAAGGGACATGTGTATACACATCCATGGTTGTATATAAAGAGACATGAGTATACACATCCAGTATATATAGGGACATGAGTATACACATCCAGTATATGTAGGGACACGAGTATACACATCCATGGTTGTATATATAGGGACATGGGTATACACATCCATGGTTGTATATATATGGACATGAGTGTACACATCCGTGGTTGTTTATAAAGGGACATGAGTGTACACATCCATGGTTGTATATATAGGGACATGAGTGTACACATCCATGGTTGTATATATATGGACATGAGTGTACACATCCATGGTTGTATATATAGGGACATGAGTATACCTATCCTGTATATAAAGCGATATGTGTATACACATCCATGGTTGTATATAAAGGGACATTAGTATACACATACATGGTTGTATATATAGGGACATGAGTATACACATCCATGGTTGTATATAAAGGGACATGAGTATACACATACATGGTTGTATATAAAGCGATATGTGTATACACATCCATGGTTGTATATAAAGGGACATGTGTATACACATCCATGGTTGTATAGGTAGGGACATCAGTATACACATCCAGTATATAAAGGGACTTGTGTATACACATCCATGGTTGTATATAAAGGGACATCAGTATACTCATCCAATATATAAAGGAACATGTGTATACACATCCAGTATATAAAGGGACATGTGTATACACATCCAGTATATAAAGGGACATGAGTATTCACATCCATGTTTGTATATATAGTTACATGAGTATACACATTCATGGTTGTATATATAGGGACATGAGTATACACATCCATGGTTGTATATATATATATAGGGACATGAATACACACATCCATTGTTGTATATATATATATAGGGACATGAATACACATATCCATGGTTGTATATATATATATAGGGACATGAATACACACATCCATTGTTGTATATATATATATAGGGACATGAATACACACATCCATGGTTGTATATATATATATAGGGACATGAATACACACATCCATTGTTGTATATATAGGGACATGAGTAAACACATCCATGGTTGTATATATAGGGACAGGAGTATACACATCCATGGTTGTATATATAGGGACATGAGTATACACAACCATGGTTGTATATATAGGGACACGAGTATACCCATCAATTGTTGTACATATAGGACCATGAGTATTCACATCCATTGTTGTATATTTAGGGTCACGAGTATACACATCCATGGTTGTATTTATAGGACCATGAGTATACACATCCATTGTTGTATATATAGGGACATAAGTATACACATCCATGGTTGTATATATAGGACCATGAGTATACACATCCATTGTTGTATATATAGGGACATGAGTATACACATCCATGGTTGTATATATATAGGGCCATGAGTATACACATCCATGGTTGTATCTATAGGATCATGAGTATACACATCCATGGTTGTATATATATAGGGCCATGAGTATACACGTCCATGGTTGTATCTATAGGGACATGAGTATACACATCCATGGTTGTATATATAGGACCATGAGTATACACATACATTGTTGTATATATAGGATCATGAGTATACACATCCATGGTTGTATATATATAGGGCCATGAGTATACACGTCCATGGTTGTATCTATAGGGGCATGAGTATACACATCCATGGTTGTATATATAGGACCATGAGTATACACATCCATGGTTGTATATATAGGACCATGAGTATACACATACATTGTTGTATATATAGGGACATGAGTAAACACATTCATGGTTGTATATATAGGACCATGAGTATACACATCCATGGTTGTATATATAGGACCATGAGTATACACATCCATGGTTGTATATATAGGACCATGAGTATACACATCCATGGTTGTATATATAGGACCATGAGTATACACATCCATGGTTGTATATATAGGACCATGAGTATACACATCCATGGTAGTATATATAGGGACATGAGTATACACATCCAGTATATATAGGGACATGAGTATACACATCCATGGTTGTATATATAGGGACATGAGTATACACATCCATGGTTGTATATAAAGGGACATGAGTATACACATACATGGTTGTATATATAGTGACATGAGTATACACATTCATGGTTGTATATATAGGGACATGAGTATACACATTCATTGTTGTATATATATGGCAATGAGTATACACATCCATGGTTGTATATATAGGACCATGAGTATTCACATACATGGTTGTATATATAGGACCATGAGTATACACATCCATGGTTGTATATATAGGACCATGAGTATACACATACATTGTTGTATATATAGGGACATGAGTAAACACATCCATGGTTGTATATATAGGACCATGAGTATACACATCCATGGTTGTATATATAGGACCATGAGTATACACATCCATGGTTGTATATATAGGACCATGAGTATACACATCCATGGTTGTATATATAGGACCATGAGTATACACATCCATGGTTGTATATATAGGACCATGAGTATACACATCCATGGTAGTATATATAGGGACATGAGTATACACATCCAGTATATATAGGGACATGAGTATACACATCCATGGTTGTATATATAGGGACATGAGTATACACATCCATGGTTGTATATAAAGGGACATGAGTATACACATACATGGTTGTATATATAGGGACATGAGTATACACATTCATGGTTGTATATATAGGGACATGAGTATACACATTCATTGTTGTATATATATGGCAATGAGTATACACATCCATGGTTGTATATATAGGACCATGAGTATTCACATACATGGTTGTATATATAGGGACATGAGTAAACACATCTATGGTTGTATATATATAGGGACATGAGTATACTCATCCATGGTTGTATATATAGGGACATGAGTATACACATCCAGTATATGTAGGGACACGAGTATACACATCCATGGTTGTATATATAGGGACATGAGTATACACATCCATGGTTGTATATATAGGGACATGAGTATAGACATCCAGTATATGTAGGGACACGAGTATACACATGCATGGTTGTATATATAGGGACATGAGTATACACATCCATGGTTGTTTATATAGGGACATGAGTATACACATCCATGGCTGTATATATAGGGACATGAGTATACACATCCAGTATATGTAGGGACACGAGTATACACATCCATGGTTGTATATATAGGACCATGAGTATTCACATACATGGTTGTATATATAGGGACATGAGTAAACACATCTATGGTTGTATATATAGGGACATGAGTATACACATCCAGTATATGTAGGGACACGAGTATACACATCCATGGTTGTATATATAGGGACATGAGTATACACATCCATGGTTGTATCTATAGGGACATGAGTATACACATCCATGGTTGTATATATAGGGACATGAGTATATACATCCATGGTTGTATATATAGGGACATGAGTATACACATCCAGTATATGTAGGGACACGAGTATACACATCCATGGTTGTATATATAGGGACATGAGTATACACATCCATGGTTGTATATATAGGGACATGAGTATACACATCCAGTATATAAAGCGACATGAGTATACACATCCATGGTTGTATATATAGGGATATGAGTATACACATCCATGGTTGTATATATAAGGACATGAGTATACACATCCATGGTTGTATATATAGGGATATGAGTATACACATCCATGGTTGTATATATAAGGAAATGAGTATACACATCCATGGTTGTATATATAGGGACATGAGTATACACATCCATGGTTGTATATATAGGGACATGAGTATACACATCCATGGTTGTATATATAGGGACATGAGTATACACATCCATGGTTGTATAGGTAGGGACATGAGTATACACATACATGGTTGTATATATAGGGACATGAGTATACACATCCAGTATATAAAGCGACATGAGTATACACATACATGGTTGTATATATAGGGACATGAGTATACACATCCAGTATATGTAGGGACATGAGTATACACATCCATGGTTGTATATATAGGGACATGAGTATACACATCCAGTATATGTAGGGACACGAGTATACACATCCATGGTTGTATATATAG